>CM076457.1:13615449-13770449 GCA_038419695.1 Scomberomorus guttatus | reverse complement strand
GAGCAGCTGTTTTAATGTTCTGTTGATCAAAAATTATTAATCAACTCTTTGTTTCAGCGCTACAATAGGCCTTTTGTTTTAAGACGACAACAATGACCAAAAAGACAAGAGTCTAATCTATAGTTTTATAGCCTACTAGGTGTTTTTATTCATGTAACTTTTTATAGTACTGTACTGTTGTTACTGTATAGTTCATACAGTGCTGGTGTACTGGGGGTGGAAGAGTGGGTGGTAAAACGTTAACTGTCTTCAACAATGTGCAATTGAAATAGCAACAAAACAGACCTGATGCATAAAGTATACTGTAAAAAAGACAATACAATACAATATTTTATAAAACAGACACAATACAATACATATTTGTAAATGTATGGTCATTAAGATAAACCTTATTGATCCCTCACAGGTTAATTAAACTGTCACAGCTGTCAAGAAAGTACAAAAAATGCTTAAGAGAAGCAACCTAAAAAACTGTACATTGCAAGCATCTTGTCAACACTGTAAAAAGCTTAGACTCTATATAAAACACACTGAGAAATAATCACAAACAGTGATGAGATAATTAAAGCTGCTATAATCAATATTTTTATATCAACAAAGGATAACATGACTGCTTTCAAAAAGGTCACTTGTAGTGATGAACCCACAGATAATTATCACCCAACTCTACATTTTCCCTCAGTTCAACAGAGCTTTAAAGCATCTTTCAGCTAGTTTTGGTTTTACAGTCCACAAATTTATTGTTTTGGTTCATTCGCACTGCTCTCATCAATGTTGTTTTTAGCTGCAACAGGCACATCTAAAAAAATTAAAAAACCCACTGTACACTACCAGCCCACCAAACTTAAACCTGCAGTGCGAAACTTTTACATATAAATGACCGTCCATTACATTCAAGCCCTTGCCCAACGAATTCACACAATGCTGATTAAGCTTATCACTGCCAGATAAGTCTCTCTGTATTTCACAGTATACAGAGTTTTTAAATCTCATGTCAGGCAGGTGCGACATTCCTGCACTGGCCATTTTGCCGTTAATTGTGCAGCTGTTGTAAACTTTCAAAATGTTATCAGACTGAATGGATCAAATTCTGATAGTGAAACAAGTAATTTTGTGTCAGGCAATCACAGCCGAGCACCCCCCTTTACTCCTTTCACTGCCAGAAGAAGGAGACAAAAGTCTTGCACTTCAACTAGCTTGTTAACATAGTGGAGCAATTAGCAGGTAAAGAAATTTCCCTCAGGAGTTGGTAAAGATTAATTCACCAGGTGGCCAGAGACATACATCTAATCAGTTCTCCAAATCAACTTTAAACCTGCATTAACTGATATTTTTGGCCACTTGGGGGCAGCGGAAACAAGTTGTGAGCCTTTTAAGTTGATATGTTGAACTTATTAGCAAACAGTTGCTTATTTACACATCTAGCAGTTACAGAGCAACATTATCACGATAAAACTCTGTAAAGCTGAGGGGAGCTGCAGTCACTGATAATTCTCTGTAGGTTTATCACTGCAAGCCAAGCCTCTGACATTACACATTGCCATTTGAAAAATTAAAAACTATTGATTATAGCCACTTTAAAGGTGAAAATGAAGCTGCACTTTTATTACCAAAATGGGGCCTGCATTACACAGCGCACATACATCGTCAACAGAATGCATGCTGCTTAATAAATGAAAGCGTCATCCAGTTCCTCCTGTTGCTCGGCAAGCACTCGCTTGGTGTTCAAAGAAATTTCAAATGTAATCCTAAATGAGGTGACACTTGAGTGGCTAGGTGCATAGCTTCCTCTAAAGCTGTCTGTTAATGAAGGCCTATCTTAAAGGTATAGTATGCAAGATTTTCCTAAAAAAAACAATGTATATACTCATACAAAAGTAATCCCTCTGAATCATCACTTATGACCTACTAGAACTGTGCGGCAGTGTGTGTATCTGCAGAGACCCTGCCTCTGCATGTAGTTTCTTATTATTATGCTGTGTTTGGGACACTTCTGGGAGTCAACCTTTGGGCAGTGGGTCTGTAGCCCCCAGGCAATAACAGCGTGCAGGGTGTGAGGTCAGGATTTGTAGCGACCAGGTTACATCACTGTCTCCATCTCTCTCCTCTGCGCCACTCTGCTCTCTGTCTCTGTGTCATGGATGTATAAAGAGCTGCAGGTCTGTGTGTCTGTTTGACTTGAGGGCGGGGCTGAGCTACACACACACAGAGCAGAGAGAGGCCACAGCGGACAGATTGAAGCTCTGCATTCACACAAAATCTGACAATGCAGCACCTTCCTGCAGGGTTGTGTGGAGGTGTGGGAGTGTTAAACAATAAAAAAATAATGTTTTAATTATCTGATTCATGGCTTTGTTCTCGCTACCGCCGCTCCCTCTCTTCATTCACTCTCTAGCTTCCTCGACCACCGCTGCTCTCTCTCTCTCTCTCTCTCTCTCTCTCACTGGTTGAGACGGGGAGGAGGGGCCAACTTCAAATGCTGTGTGTTTACAAACACCAACTGAGAAATCTTGCATAGTATACCTTTAAGAATCTTAAGAACAGAGCTGTGCTTGGTGGGTGCGAAAGCCATTTGGTTGATCTGAAAGGAAGTCACTAACCTCTTGACACGAGTGTTGATTGTGAACTTTTGTGAACCATTTAATATATTGGTTTATTAAAAACTATTGATTATAGTTGCTTTAAAGGTGATAACATGTCTGTGTTGTACATCATTTCCACTTCCCCCAAGTGGCCAGAAAAACACTTATTGCAAGTCAAAGTTGCAAATAAATACAAAATTGCTCTTGAGAAATTGAATCAGGTGGTAGGTAAAGTCTCTTGCGTTTGCAGAAATCACTTTTAGCAGCATTAAAATGAAGCTGCACTTTTAGGAGCAAAATAACAGTGTCACTTGTATTTCCCTCAATATATATAGTTATATAGTAATATAGTTTTTTAATAAAAGGGACTGAGAATGCAGAGTGACACAAATCTAGGGGCTGCATGGACACAATGCACATACATCGTCATATCTTCTGACACCTGTTCTTCCTCCTGGCGAGGCCTCACCTGATTGTCCTTCCTATCTGACTCATTGACTTCATTGTATACTAATGAACCTGGCGTCTCCCAGTGGGCCGCGCTGTGTGTCTCCATAGTGGGCTTTGTCACTGAAACTGAACTCATCGCCACTTCATCAGAAACTGCCCCAGAATATTAACACTCTGGCAACTCCCCTCTGTGAAAGTGATGAACTTTAACATTTCAAAACTAATTTGATCTTAATTACCTGTGATGACTCTGAACACCGGAGCAACACAACACTTTGATGCAAAGTTGTCATCCGCTGCTCGTTACGCAGATAAATGTCTGCTGATTAATTTCACTGTCAAAGAAGGTGTGTCTGTACGTCCATCAGTGTGATGCCAACCATGCAGGGGACATGCAATCATGCAGAGTTGGAGAGTCATGCAGGTTTGAAATTTTACCTTTGTGAAATAATAACAGTCATCAGTGACTTATTCCTTGTAACGGGTCTGAATAGATGTCATATGCTGCACACTGGTGTTGAATCTGCTGCCAAAATCAGAATAAACGGTGCATTTGGATTGATATAGGGTTGAAACTAACGATTATTAACCAAATCAATAAATTTTTTGATTAATTAATCAGTCATCTGGTCTATGAAATGAAAAAAACAAATAATAAGAAAAAGAACATTCCTGTCAGAGGTCCTGAGAGCCCAAGGTGACATTTCCAATTTCCAGTTTTTTGTCTGATCAACAGGACAACACACAAAGTTTCAGTTTACAATGGTGTAAAAACGAGAAAATTAGAAAACCTCACGTTTTGGCACTTTTATCCAAGCTAGTGAAAGATTAAGTGAAATGAAATTTGGTACACACATTCATGTGTGCAAGCTCACACGCTAATCTAAGGTGGTGAATATGGTAAACATCATACTTGCTAACCATCAGCATGTAAGCATCATCACTGTGATCATGTTAGCATGCTGATACAAGGATTTAGTTAAAGGGGACATATTGTAGGAAGGGGGATTTCAAAACAAAACATGTTTATTTATGTTATTTACCTAATTTATTTGCACTCATTTCATTTCAGCTCAGTCTAAGAGTCTCTACTGCCTTTTGCTGTCATTTATGTTCGCGCTAGTTTCTCTCCTCTCCTCTGCTGTCTGTGCTTCACCCAAGGGCGGGGCTTAGCCCCTCCACACATACATGGAGCGGAGCAGAGACAGTCATGGAGGAAATGCTGCGCAGTTGTTGGATGTCAGGAAGCACGTTTGTCATTGCACAGCCTTCCAAAGGCTCAATAACATTATCCCCAGCAGTGGCCATTTGCAATTTACCGATGAGTTTTACCCAGAACCCTGGTTTTACCTAGCTACAGTAGGGTACAATCCATTACCTGTAATTGGCCTGGGTGTGTGTCACTCAGAAAACAGCCAATCAGAAGAGAGGGGCAGTGAGCAGACACAAAACAGCCCGTTTCAGGCTGATTGAAAAGAGAGGGGCTGCCTCCATGGCTTGGACAGCTGTAATTAGGTGTTTTTGACCATAAAACATGCAAATGTTTGTAAATAGACCACAGAAATGAAAATATTAAACGGGGAAGGGGGCATAATATGACCTCTTTAAAAGCACTGCTGTGGCTACAGTAAGTCCAGCCTGACAGAGCACTAGCATGGCTCTAGACTCTTAGCCTTGTTCTTGATTAAATAACTTAAACAATTAATATCTAAATAGGTTCCAATTCATTTTATTTTGATCAATTAACTGTTTTAGCCAATTTTGATTATTGATTCTCCAATTGATCAGTGAGCTTAGGTAAGCCAAATGTTGCCATTTGGATTGATTTTAAACATAAAGAAACATTAAGATGTTTTGCATGTTTTTTGGGGGGTTTCAGTGGTTTAAAATAATACTTCAAATTAGAGCTGCAACGATCAGTCAATTGACAGAAAATTAAGCACCAGATATTTTGATATTAATTAATTGTTTTGAGACATTTTCTGAAAAAAATATCCAAATTCTCTGATTCCAGCTTCTTAAATGTGAATATCTTTGGTTTCATTAGTCCTTAGTTTCTTTTAGTCTTCTATGATAGTAAATTGAATATCGTTGGGTTGTTGACTGTTGGTTAGGACAAAAGAAGACATTTGAGGATGTCACCTTTGGCTTTGGGAAACAAAGCAGCATTTTTCACCATTTGTATCGACCAAATGACTAATTGGTTAATTGAGAAAAAATAATCGCTAGTTGCAGCCCTACTTCAAATGCTTTTTCCATCCAGGAAATTTTAAAACTGGCATGAAACATATTTAGCCAAAAAACAATGGTATCCATTCTGGCTTTGACAAAAATACATTAAACATAAAAATTTAAATCCCATTAAAACTTTAAATCCCATTGAGAGGTCAACAGAATGCATGCTGCTTAATAAATGAAGTTCCTCCCTCATGGGAAGCACTCACTCGGAGTTCAAAGAAATTTCAAACGTAATCCTAAATGAGGTGACACTTGAGTGTCTAAGTGTATAGCTTCCTCTAGAGCTGTCTGTTAATGAAGGCCTAAGAACAAAGCCATGCTCGGTTGATCTGAAAGGAAATCACTAACATCTTGACATGAGTGTTAATTGTGAACTCTGACAGACACACTGGGGAATATGATATTACGGTTTTCCCCACACAAATAGAATTTCCCCTTTGATTACGTCCAAACACAAAGATGTCAGTCCCAGAGAAACAGTGTAAGTTTCCATAATTCATGGCTTTCTCTGCACTTATTGTGCCTTTTATTATGTGGGTGATGAGGACAAAAGTCTCTTTTAACATAGATCATATAATTGTGCCTCTTTCTTTGGTGCCCCTAATCTCAAGATGAAAATGAAATCTTTTCATTACAGTTGTCACATCACTCTCAGTGTCTGTATGACTCAAATCCAGAGATCAGAATTTAAGCATCTGGACAGCAATAACAGCTTTGAAAAGTTCTGTGTCCACTGAAACACCAAAACTATATTAAAACAATTCAATCCTCTTCATCTGCTACTTCTTCTTCATTATTTCCGGCAGAGTAGAGCACTAATTGGAGAAGGTACAAAATCTTCCTCATAAATTTGATATTGCTCATGTAAAGAAAACAAACTAAGCAGCTTTATCTCTGTAAACGTAAGGGCAACACACACTAACAGCATATGATATGCATCAAAACGCCTACATCCATTGTTCTCTGTGTAAGCCCACACACTTGCAATGTCTTGACATGTGTCATCACAGGTTGATACATGTCAACTGTAATAATGGGATTACTGTTATGTATTGTGTTGCATCATGGCCGGTCTAGTGTACTTTGTTTGCTGTTAATAAAGAACTCCATAAGCAAAACTGTCCATTTAGAGTCATAGAGGACAGAAGACAGTAAAACATCAACGTGTCTGTCCTATTTTCTAGTCAATGTGTGTCAAATCAACTCAGAAAAGTGATAGTGTTATCACAATCGCTCACCCTGTCAAATTCACCCCAGGCTACTGTAAAAGGCTTAAACAATTAACTGCTTAGTTGACAGAAAATTAATCGGAAACTTAGATAATAATCTTTCGTTTGAGTTACTTTTCAAGCAAAGACGCCAAACATGCACTGGTTCCAGCTTCTCAAATGAGAGGCTTTGCTCTTTTCCTCTGTCTTATATCATTGTAAATTGAAAATCTTTAGGTTTTGGACTGTTGATCAGAGAAAACAAGCAATTTAGGCTCTGGGAAACTCTGATCTGCATTTTCCTCCATTTTTTAGACAAAATGATTAATCAATAAATGGTTAATTATTGTTAGCGATGAAAATAATTCGTAGTTGCAATCCTACTACTGAACTTTAACTATTTTTTATGTCTGTATGGCCCATCAAGTGTGTGCTACGGCGGCCAATTGATGTGAGTAAAATGATGTGACAGTATGGAGCTGATATGTGTTGCACTTCGTCTTTATCCCACTTCCTCTGCCACCTTAACATCACGTCTTTTAAAGCTTTACAAATTTACTGGCTCACTGTTTACCCTCTACTCCAACATGAGCTAAATCAAACCCTACAACCTGCCAGATAAATTTTTATAAAGCAACACCTGAAGCGCTGTAATTAAATCAGGTCTAGCTTCAGCTCTCCTGTTATACGGTGCCGTTAATGCTCTAGCCGAGGCTGTACAAATAACAGTGCTGTTTGGTTTTCTTTGTTCCACCCACTAAAGTGTCCATAAACATGCCACTGTCTCTGCCATGAAAACTGAAATTCTATTTAGAAGCTGTTTCCTCTCTTGAATAGATGCCTCTCTTTTCCTATTAGGATTAGATCCATCTGTGTAAACCTGGAAATGATCCTCCCACATACTGTACATGTCACCAAATTGAAAATTTAGAGGCCAACATCCAATTCTGGCATTAACCACAGTGGAATAGGAAACCAAAATCTCAGAGAATAAAATCTCTTAATCCCTCATACCAATTAACTCAACACAGCTTCTCAGTCACTGTATAAAATACTGCACCTTAAGTCCCCCCCCTCTATTTTCCAGCTAAACCCCAAGAGAGGGTTTACAGCAAGCTTGTAACCACATGCTTTATTTTCAAGCCTGTACTTCACTGCCAGTTTAAATCACCTTATCCACAATGAATTTCCTCTCATTACAACAAGATACACTTGACAGGGGTGGTTTGCTAAGCATTGTTTTTTTTTTTTTTTTGAGTGAGATTAATTCTGGTGTGTGGATTGAAACACAAAACAGAGAGGAAAAGATGCATTTTTATTTCTAGCCAGCGTTGTGCGGACATGACCACCCTCGCTCATTCACTTGTCACCTACGCAGAGTTTCAACTTAGCCTCTTAAAGATGACAAGCTTAGACCTTTTTTCACTGCAGACACTTCCATTGAAGCCAATGAACCAACATGCATAATTGTAGGGCCCTGCAATTGATTGATCTTAATGAAAATCAGTGACTGTCAATATTATTAATGACACCTGTGGTTTTTCTGCTGTGACATGTCTCAATGTATGCCATCAAAAAGGACAAGCTTCCCATGGTTTCAGATTTGTTTTTACTAAAATGTCTTTTGTGGTCTGCAAACATATATCTATTAATATTTAATACTTCAATTTCACACTGCTCTGGGTCCCCCAAACAAATCATTTTCTATTCAAAGATATGATACAGTATCTGTGTTGTTTTCTGCAACAAACTGGAACAAACAGAAACACAATTTGTCAAGTTTTTTTTTTTTTTCGTGTGCAGACTGAAGCCAAATTGTTCTCGCTTGGCAGTTTTTTGGCAGGAGACAACTGGTAATATTAAGCATAGTCCACTGATTAGCACTGCAGGGGTAATTGCCAAAACCCAGAATTTAAATGAGGGAATGTGTTTATGTGTGTAACATCAGTAAATTGTTAATACTAGTTAAATGTTTATCTGTTTATCAAATAGAAGAAATTACAAGCTGTTTCACAAGAGTTGAATCATAAACACAATTAAGATAACAGACAAGAGAAATAAAATTAACATCTAAAACTTTCATGAAGAAGATGATGATGATGCTTATTATTACATGAAAACTGATTGACAATAATGTGTTAGCTGAATTATAGACACAAGTAAAACACTTTTGTATTTAATGCCAAATATTATGATATTATAGTATGATATTATAATGAGCTTATTCAGTTAATTAGTGAGCAATTAACACAAAACATGGTGTTTCTCCTGTTTACAGGTGTTCATAGATAAATACAATGGGCCTCCATAGACTTTAATGTAATATAAAACCCATAATAGTTCATGAACTGTAGATGTCATCATTGTGTGTTTGAGTACAGTTCATCAAACTGTTTAAAATATCAATGGAGTTTTTACTTACATAAGTGCACTATAGTACATGAAGTAAAGTCAATTTTTATTTTTTTAATTTTACAATATCCCAAATCACAAATTTGCCTCAGGGGGCAGTATACAATGGCTGAGATATACAGTTAACGTCTTGGCAGTTGCTTTTAAAACTTAGTAGCCTAACTCATAAATAATAAAAGCTATCAATAAGAAAAAAAAACAATGCAGCCATCTGCATTAGATATGACATACAGTACCAGTCAAAAGTTTGGACACACTTTCTCATTCAAGGGAATAGAAAGATGAGTCCAAACTTTTGACTGGTGGTGTATAAATAGTTCATCAATTTTATAAAAAAAGTACATAAAATGATGCTTATATGAATGATCTATGTAGCATAAATGGTTATGAGTCACAGGTGAGCATCACAGAAGAAGAAGAATAATTAGAATAATTAGAAGTATGCAGGTAAATGTGCTGCTGCAGCAATCACACTAGCACTAAAAATAGCAACGAATAATTAACAATGAATCATGTAAAAAACAACTCAGTGAGCAAACGAGTGAGATGACAGACGATCCGAAAGTGCATTTCAACACAATCCCTCTGCCCCTGCTTCAGGAATATCAGTCTTAGTCAGCCTGACAGCAGCGGAGGAGACGCTGACGTGAATCATCCATCTCCCTGGTCCTCTGTGAATAATTGCACACCCTTGCTCCCCCCCCAGGGTTACATTGGAGGTGACATCACTACGTCAGACCAGCTGATTGGATGCAAGTGGTTGGTTTTCGGCATAGAAAAACACAGGAGAAAGAGTGGATAATGCATTAGATCAACACATCCTCATAATTAAAGACACATAGGTTGATTGTACTATGCACTCAACAACGACCCATAGGAGCATTTTCTAATATGCCGCCTCTATTGGTGCTCCCAAAACAATTAGCCAACAAATATCTGTTAAGAAATAATGATATTTTATGGTGTGACAACGCTGTGCTTAAGATGTGGTTAGGTTTAGGCACAAAAAACACTTGGTTAGGGAAAGATCATGGTTTGGGTTAAAATTATCACTCGAAATATGGTGTGGTTTAAAGTTACTATTACCTTAAAGTTAGGCAACCTTTGTCGTCATGGCAACAGTAAACACCACAATAATCGTAGTTATGGTTTTTAAAAAACTGTCCCCTGCATGTGGTTGGAAACGTGACACTTGCAGCACCTTGCACCTGCAGCAAACTCCACTTTTTCCATCCATCTATCTAGCCATCCACCCAACCCACCTCCTCCTAATATGAAAATTTGTCACCTTATATTGACATCATCTGAACTGCGTCACTTCTCCGGGTCATAATAACTACAGCCATTAGATGGTGTCTGTCACTCAAACATGACTATAGGCCGTTTTTGCCGGCTGAATTTTCGACCTATACTGTAATTTTTCTTTTGAGGACAGGCTGCATTAGATACACTGGCTTTGTACAAACAGAATAAGGCACGGGGAGAATAATAAATATTTCAACCAGACCTGCTGCTTGTAAGTCACTGCTCTGTCTCAAATTAATGTCAGCAGCCACAGTGGATACTCAAATTAGCTGGAGTGTACGTCAGCAGGCACAAACTCTCTCTTTGTGATAAGTTTTAATTTTAATTCAGTTTTACAGATTGTTAATTAAAGAACAAGCTCAATATAGTTGCATACATTTGAATGATAAAAACTTTACATTATGTTTTGTTGAATTAAAGTAAAACTTTTGAGATCTTATAAACCAAATTGTCTTCTAATGATAGCTCTTTTATGATTTTTAGCCACATGAGCGGCTAGTATGACTCTAGGGATGACAGTGTTGGTTGGTTGGTCCACCACTTTGGTCCAGACTGAAATCTCTTGCCTGGATGGATTAATATGAAATTTTGTAGACATTCATGATCCCCAGAAGATGAATCCTCTTGACTTTCATTATTTTCTGATTTTACCCCAGTGCCACCAACCAGTGAAATGTTTTGACAACTATTGGATGGATTGTGACAAAATTTGCTGCAGACTTTCATGGTCCTTGTGAACTTCAGTTATCCCCTCACTTTTCACCTAACGCAATCATCAATCAGCGCAATCATCAGGTCAAATTGGTCCAATGACCACAAACAAGTTCTACAGCAATGCTAGCAGCTCTGTGTGGCTGTACTTTGTCAAAGCAGTGCTTTGAGCTAAATGCTAACGTCAGCATGCTAACATACTCACAATTACAATGCTAACATGCTGATGTTAAGCAGGTACAGTATAATGTTTACAGTACAGCTGAGGCTGATGGGAATGTCATGGGTTTTGCAGGTATTTAGGTCATAAACTAAAGTGTTGTTAAAATTTAGCGGTGAAGCTATACGAAAGGTTTAGGATTCTCCAAAATTATTACAATTCTTCCTGAGGGGGCATGAATGTCTGTATCACATTTCAAGGCATAATACAACAGATGTCGAGACATTTCACTAAAAAACACAAATCTCAACTTGTTGATGGTGCTAGAAGAAAAGTCAGGGGATCACAAAAGTTATTCAAATGTAGCCTGTACAAAACTTCCTGGAAATTCATCCAATTAAAGACTGTATTTCTTATTATCTAATATTATTGTGATATTTTTTTATGATATATCCTTTCTGCTTACACCCTCGTCACACAAATACACTCTGTAATAGTGCTACTTTTTTAGAAAGAGTGTTACAGCCTCACAGAGCCGCTGGTGTGGCTGTAGACTCTTCATCTGATTAAAACAGACATCTTAACAACAGCCAAATTACCTTCTAGCATGTAAGTCATTACATCTCAAATTTAAATTGTGCGATTTAAATATTATAGTAAGTGACATTTTCTGTCCCTTCAATCACATCAAAGCTTCCCTTTGCCACACATAACTTGAAAAAAAAATTATATGTATGAATGAATAAACACCATGAAATGAATGACAGCTTCAGCACAAAATGTGGTTCACCAACATCCTGCTGAGTGAGGACTAATTTACATGCAGGCAGGCTGTGCTTATGTTGTAGTCAGAAATCACTCCCAGCCCTTTGAAGTAATTTTATGTTCCTCAAAACTTACAGTGCCTGAGGAGTTTCAACTTTTTTCAAAGAAGAGATTTCCTGCCGAAAATGTATCTGACATTTATTTTGGTCTCACTTCAGCCTTGGGGATGAATGAAAAAACTCCTTGTGTTGCCTTTTCTTTTTATTCATCACCGCTGTTGACATCTACCCAACGTGGATGGAGATTTGCCGCATATACGTATTTGCAGCGCCACTCGCAGCCGGACGTCATCCGAGCAATACCTGCACATTTTGGGAGTTCATCACTATGATTCATAGGTTTCAGTATTGTTTCTCCGTCCATCTATTTGTTCACAACCTGTCATCTTGTCTCCTGAGACCATATCCTCAGTGATGTGTGAATTATGTGAACTAACCCAGGGTTTATTCAGAATCTGTAAAGTGTAAGACAGTAGATGGAAAAACTTGGCAAATTTGACATTAAGCAAAAGCTTTCCCAGCAATCCCTTTAGAGAAACAAGACAAGCTATGTCCAGTTCTGCTGGACAGCGGATAGAGCTTGTCAGCTGGTTTTATGCATTAGTATAGATTTATTAATGCAGGATTAATAGAAATATCATTTTTTGTCACCAGAGAGGAAGTGTGTGACTAGGTAATCAGGTCACCTGTGTTTACTGTAGTTTCTGTGATTGGTGTGGGCAGATTTACGCCGATGAAGGCCTGAGATGCGCCAAAATATTTCTGTCCTGTTCTTAGTAAAGGTAACAGCAGGAAGTGTGTCACCCTGTGAGGAGCTCATCTTTCTTTTTGCTGGAGTGCAGGTCAATTTGAAATTCATAGAGCCTGTCAGAAATGTTGCCAAGACATTTGAATGATGAATAAATAGTATTAGGTCCTCTTTTCCTTTGTTGTATTTGGGTATATTTACCAGTGCAGAATAATGTTGCTGTTAGAAATACTGTAAAGAAAGAAAATGTCTATTGCATGTGGCTACTCCCCATAGTATGCAGAAAAAAAATCTTTGGATTATTCAGGGGTGGCCACAATGTGCAAAACACAACATTTCAGGAAACACACTTTTAGAAAAACACAACCTTTCAAAAACTCAGAAAACAGACAACAACGAATAAAAGTGAGGAGGGGAAAAGACACACAAATATCCTGAAAAAATAAAGGCTATGGGAATACTAGTTGATCCATATGAGGTGATGGTGGTTTGTAAACAAAGAAATGTGACCTGAAACTTTCCTGACACATTAGTATGTAGCTTGGGGAAGTAAACAGAAATGCCGGGCTGTACTTTGAAGATAGATTTGTCTGCCTGATCAAAATCATGAGGAGCTCCCAGGCTCCCCCCTCTGTCTGTCTTTCTATGTTGTTAAAAAAGTGGTCATAACAGTCATAAATATCAACATTTCTATATGATGGGCTGTATGATCAATAGAGCCCCAAAACAACATTTGTAATATAGATATTGATGGATGGTTGTACACATGCTGATTCATGCAGTTGGACTATTGTCTTCTTCTTCTATTTGTCTTATAAAATAATTATTTACATATGAAACATACTGTCAATTGTTCAGGAGGCAACAATGTCTAGGACGCAGTTGTAAAAAATATCATCCGCTGCTCTTACAATGTCAATTTTGCAGATGAATTTGGAAAAAGGCATACTTAAAACTGCCTTAATCCGTATTTTGAATCAAAATGTCAAAATGTCTTGGTGCAGACCCTCGTAAAATTAATGCTGCAGCTTTTAGCAGCTTTTAACTGGTTGTAGTGGTATTCTGGCCGCACATGATGATTTAGACTCGCCATTCTTGTTGAATATACAATGATAAGCAGCCATTTTCAGCAAAGGTCTGCCGGCCCTGCATTAAATGGCAAAGAGACACGTGTGGTGAGGAAAGTAAATGTTAGACACGGTTTACTTTGATTCAAGATGCTACACAGACTCCACTATTAGAGAACAAACTGTAGAACCGCTCTTTGTTGCCTTTTCTCGTTTTTTTCTTCCTTATTTCCTTTTCCTTTTTCTTTTTTTTCGTCATTTTTTTACTTTGTGCTGATTGAATGACTGGTGGATGGCTACATAACACATCCTTTGGCTTTATAATTGTTAAACTTAGCAGTAACTGACTCATCGTCATCTGTATATGAACCAAAATGCTCAATAAAAATATCTTTGACAAGTGGTGAAGAAAGTTGAACGCAGCAAGCTAAAGACTAACAGTTCCTTCACACATATGGATACAAAGTAGTCAACCTGCAACGTTTCCTCCATTTTTAAGTTATTTCACGCAGTAGAGTGGACAGACCTAAAAGGTGATTGTTGCCTTGATGTCTGATTTGACTATGTCCCCTAGTGGTCAAAAATCACTTAATGCCGCTTTAAGAAGCTGGTTATAAAGGTAAAATTATCCTCAATTGATTACAGGTAGATTAAAGACGACATTGATTGACCCTCCTGCTTCTCTCTCTGTCTTTGTAGGATGTAAAACAGAATGGGATGAAATCGGATGTTGGCTGAGAGCTGAAGTCGGGCAGGTGGTCAACGTATCCTGTTCCGACGTCTTCCAGCATTTCTCCAGCAATCAAGGTTGGTTCCCATGTCAACCTCAATCTAAGCAAATGCAGAATGAACATCTGCCAGTCATCCATTCATTAGAGAAGTTAAAAAACAGAAGGTAATGTAAAAGTGCACTGCAACGCCACCACTCAGAATAATTATCTGCACTGTATAATCTGCTGTGCTAATGCAGGCCATAGTCACTTTGATGAAGGAACACAGTATGAATTATTCATGTATGTTTGTTGGCAGGAATATATGTATATATGCTCTGGGAGATTTCTTGCAGAAGAAATGACGTGAACTCTTGTCTGCAGGATTCAAACACTGCAGGCATGAGAAGTTTTTGTAAGAATTGACTCACAGATTGTGAAGATTGTGATGATGACACTAAGTTATAATAATATAGTTATAACAACTTTATTATCCATTTTGAAACAGTTACTCTGAGCAAACAAATACATTTAGGTGTTTATTACATCTTTAAAGGGTAAGGCTGGCAATTTTCTATATTTTTCTTATTGTCAACAAATCTCATGTGCAGAGCCGAACCAACAATGAACAGATCCTATACTTACAAGTACTGTGTGTGTATCCAAAGCCTGATATATCTGTGCCGTAGACCTCCATTGTAGCTGTAATCTTCTCCCTGTCGGGTAATCCACATTACTACAATCTGTGTACTGGCAATAAGCTTGACTTAAAATAAATCGTCAGAGGCTGTAACTCCATTTAAAAGGTTTACTTAGAACGAAGGAAAAGTTACAAGATTCACTCTGTTTCTGCTCAACTAGGCTCCGCAGTCAAAAAACTGTCTTGCTCCTCAGATTGAGTTATCAGTCTCATAACTGAGTGCATTGGCTATGAAGGAATCAGTAGCCTTACTAAAGGAACATTTCAATGTTTTAGCTACCACAGTATTAACATGAGCACTAAATCACTAAATACATCCTATCTATTCTTAACATGGCTCTTACATCCATTGCTGTCCAAAAAGTATTAAAAACATGTCAGTGTGTCACACCACTGCACTCGTTAACATGTTCCTTTGCTACGTCTGCTGCATCTGCTGTACAAGGAACTACTCTCCAGAGACTGAAAACGTGAGCAATGTTATTCGTTTTTGGAGCCGTTTCTAAACAAACTAATGTAACCGTAATCTTTGTGGTGAAGGAACATGTCACCCAGTGCAATGGTGTGGCTCATTGACATGTTTTTAATAGTTTTTGGACAACAGTAGAGGTCTACAGCACAGAGGAATAAGATATATCAGGCTTTGGATGCACATGCAATACTTGTAAGAAAGATGAGTTCATTGTTGTTTTGGTTCATTTGTTGACAATAAGAAAATATAGAAAATCACCAGCCTTTAACAGATTAATTGTGTAATAAGTAGTGTTGTGTAATAAGTAAAGTCATCGTAAATTTTAAGAATGTCAGTCTGTTTGTGCTGTGTTGTCTTGATGGGATTGTCATTATGAGAAGATCATTAGGGAGGGTAAGGTCAGGATCATTCATAAGTGGAAAGAACATTAAGTTCTTTCCACTTACTTGATGGAAATAGTGTCTCATTATGATTTGAATTGCAGATCACTGAAACAAACCGCAGTCTTTGCTTTCAGCGGTGCAATTGGTAGCATTTGGACTGTGCTGGTTCCTGTTTGCTCAGCTCAAAGGGAATACAGAAAACCCACCACCACGCATTTCTGTGTGCCTTTGTTCAAATAGACACACAACAGTCCAGCTAATGCCTACATGCTCTATCTATGGCACACATATTGGCATCTATACCGCTCCTCATACTCTCACATCTGAATTCACAAACGTAGCAGCGCAGGGACAGATCCAGCTGACAACCTTCTCCTGACACCCGCTGTTTCCAAATGGATGTTAACCAGGACTAAATGTCAGTACGAGGACATGAAAGCATCCATTTTTTTCTGACTGAAAGCACTAATGGAGTGAAATGGTCCAAGAGAGGAAATGTCAGCGTAGCGGCCCAAATGTGCTAATATCCAAGTGCGTGGGAATGACAACTTTCCATAACAACATAGCTACGATATGTAGAATATGAGAGTGAAAAAAGTACACACTTAAAGATTAGAAATGATATATGAATGGTAGTGGCTGTGTCAAATTCTCAAAAGTTCTGTCTAGGATCCGCCACACTCAACATAAATCTCTCAGATAAGGTGCTACATAATATATTATGTATTATCAATATTGTTAAATACCACAAACTAGAAATCTTGGTGTAGTCATGGACTCAGACCTGAATTTCAACAGCCACATTAAGACAATTACAAAGTCAGCCTACTCTTACTGGAAGAATATATCAAGGATTAAAGGACTTATGAGAGGCTTATGGGACAGGTCTGCTTTCTGTCCCCAGAGTCAAAACTAAACACGGAGAAGCAGCGTTCAGTTTTTATGCTCCACATATTTGGAACAAACTTTTTTAAAATCATGGCTGAAGACTTTTCTGTCTGCTTCTGCCTTTTATTAAATCAAATTTGAGGATTTTGATTAATATCTTACACTGCACTGTGACTTTTACTCTCCTGTTTTATCTGTCTTATTCTATTATAGCGTATGTATTTAAATGTCTTGTTATATTGCCTTGTTGTTGAAATGTGCTATACAAATAAACTTGCCTTGCCTATATATTGTATAAAAAATAGATCTAATAGAAATAAACATTTTCAGCTAATAGCAGTAATTGGTCAATTTCATGAGCCATGTCAAAGATAAAGCACACAGGAAACAATCATTAAACTTTATGTGTCTGTCTAGTACTTTTTAAACCCTGAGAAATGAAAGATTGCAGCTTTTTTCCATTCTGGACCTGTTAAATCCATGAATAAGTTTTTGTAAATGGAAGTTGAGGTTTTTATGCTTTTGGTATTTTAGAGCAGTAGAGAGACAGACTTACATGGAAAGCCCCTTTCCACTGCAGGAACCTTCTCAAGAACCCAGGAACCTTTTTAGGAACAATAAACTGAGGTCTAAATTGAGGTTCTACTGTACGGTTCCTGCCCCCAAAAGTCCTTGCTCTGTGTGAACATTTACACATACAGTATATATGAATATATAACTGTACAGTGATGTGTACTTATAGTCAAACAATGCTGCTACAATTTACACTTACTGGATCATCTGATCCTCTTGCATTTCTGAACTTCTGTATTTTTTTTAAAAAAATTCTATTGTTGTAAATTAGCCAAATATATATAAAATGTAGCTTGTTAAAATGTATGTGCACTACTGCCTCAACTGCCTGCACCAACTCAACTTTGCACACTTTATTCTTTTCTTTTCTTTTTTACCTTCTCATGAGGGCTTCTGCAAAGATATCCCTCATTTTTTTTTATTGAGGGATATCTCAAATGCAATTTCATGTCATCATTGGTAGCATTGAACTGAAAAATATAAATGCAACTGTGGTGAGATGACAATAAAGTTTCTTGTATCCTCGTAATGTTTTCCATTGTTCAAGGAACTGTCAGGGTCAAACACCAACATTTTACAATTGCCATTCTTAAAAACCATCAAAGAAAGCTTTAAGCTTTAAGTGAAGCCACAGATGAGATTGAACAAAAGGTGGAACAACTGTGCCCAAGCATCATTGTGTGTTTTTTATTCACATAAGGCCAAAGACCCAGAATGTTTTAAGTTGTCCATCCACGCTGCATGTGTATTAAAATATACGTATAACAAGTAAAAACTGAGACAGAAATGTACACACAAGTGAAGGATAGCAGATTCATTTTCCTACTTACAAAATGAGAAAAAGATATTAGAAAAGATTGTATGATGTATAAATATTGTGAAAATCTTTGCACTGGTTGGATGCAAAAATAAATTTTCTTTGTCTCCATTGTGTTTGCTCCCACATCAGGGTATGTTTACAGGAACTGCACTATCAACGGTTGGTCAGAAATTTATCCACCCTATGAGGAGGCCTGTGCTTTCAGTGATGACAGTGAGCCTGAATCAGAGGTACAGACTTGGTCTCATGTTGTTGTTGCCAGTCAGTTAAGTATTTTCATATTGTTTCTGCTTCCTCTCCACTCTTCCTCCCTCGCTGCTTCCTTTTCAGTTCAGACCTATTTGCAGGCTTAGAGCAAGGAAACAAAGAGTTTGTTCCAAGAATAAATATAAACCATTAAGGAGAGCTGACAGTCTTTAACATTGTTTGATACAGAAATGGAAACTCTTATTATTGCACAGTTAAGGCTAATAATTTATCCTTTATTATTATTATTATTATTATTATTATTTAATACGTTTTATTCAAGGATTCACATACGGTATATGTAGCTGTATAGATTCCAGTTGGATTCAAAATTTCAGTCTGTATGTGACATTTTATGTGACATTTCACTTATCAGGCCATTTCCCAGTGGTGCCTCTGACATTATCACCATTTAACCCCCCCCCTTTCCAAACAATCTAATTTTCACTCTCTCTTTCTGTCCTGTCTCTCTCTTTTTCTGTCTCCAGACAAGTTACCTCTATACGTTCAGACAGGTTTACACTGTGGGCTATGCCACCTCACTCATCTCCCTCATCACAGCCATAGTGGTGTTCATGGCCTTCAGGTAAGACCAGCAGAGAGCAATAAGTGCAAAACTCACAACAAGGATCCACAATAACTCAAGATTTGTGTTGCTATGAGTCAAGACGAGAATGTTTGAATGAAAGTGGTGATGAGCAAGAGTTAAAAAGTCATTTTAGAGGTGAGAATCTCAGCTGTGATATGAAGCCTTTGTAGTCTAATGTGGGAGCCTATGAATCATACACATGCAAATTCATGCAGCTGTCTTCTTCTTCTGATTGTCTTATGAAATATTTATTTACATATGAAGCATGTATAATTGTTCAAGAGGTAGAAATGCCTCAGTGGATAATATGATGTTAAACTTGTGTGAAGTTGGATAAAAATTATATTTAAACCTGCATTAGCTTAGCTTTTTGGTATTAAAGTAATAGTTCAACTTTACGAAGCACGAAAATTGATACCACTGTCACGTCTGTCCATTTAAAATGAATCTGGAGCCAGCAGCCTGTTAGCTTAGCTTAGCATAAAGACTGGAAACAGGGGGAAACAGCTAGCATGGCTCAGTCCAAGGCTAACAAAGGCCTACAAAGGTCCACCTAAAACTCACAAATGAACACGTTACATCTCGTTTGTTTGATCTGAACAAAAACCAAGGTGTAAAAACAACACTTTGCTGTTACTTTTGGAAGTGTATTTCCAAAAAATGTGAAATCCTTCAACAGTGAAACAAATAATTGCAAAAAAAGTAGTGCCAGTTTTTAGTGGCCTTTAACTTCATGTTGTGGAGGTAGCTGTTCCCTGCAAACAAGCTCAGAAGCTGCCTGCACACTCTGGCGAATGAATATTGGAATTAATTAGTCAAAACATTGAACATGTTTTCTACAAGATGCTCATGTTGCTCTTTGTCTGCCTGATAAGCAGGCTATTGTCAATGAACATGTTAGCGTTAAATTGAAATCAGGTTTGTGTTCCTTTAAGTTTGTCTTACTATTTATGTTTGTGTGAGTGTTAACGTCTTTTCCCGCTCTTCTGCTCTTTTCAGAAAGTTCCGCTGCACCAGGAACTACATCCACATCAACCTGTTCTCCTCCTTCGTCCTGAGAGCCAGCGCCGTTTTCATTAAAGACACTGTGCTGTTTGCTGATGAGACCCTGGACCACTGCTCCATGTCCACGGTGAGCACTGTAATCAGTCAATAATGTTTCCATCATAAAGCAGATTCTTACATCTGCTGTGGATGGTGATTGAGTTAACAATGGACATAGACAGGAAAGAGGAGTGAAAGGAGAAGACACGTGGCAAACTGATGAACGGCATCTGTCATTTGTCAGCAAAACCCCCATGTTAGAACAAGATTGATGAATTCTTTTACCAACAACATTGTTTACACAACATGGAAAAATATAGCAGGTATGTTTCCTTTTTGATATTGTGGATGAAGTTTTTTATTATAAGATTTTGACAAACAGTATTTTACTTGTATGTCAGGTCTTTGATGTGAGTTTTGCCAAACCAGACAAAGTGACATGTAATGTTATTATTTTGTTATTTTTTACATCATGTAGTGAATTTTTTAGTGATTTTTCTTTTCTTTTGTATGATTTTTTGTTCTTTTTGTTTTGTAGAGGGAGGGCCATTCATGCAGCTTGGCCTGTAGTTGGGGTGGAAGGTACTAGATATTTCACCGTTTCAACTTATTGTTAATGTTTGTGCTAAACCTTAAATCATTGTCCACAAACTGTACTCATATCATTATTGTTTTTGCACAGCCATAGCCCTCCATAATCAGACAGATTATACCTGACATCATGCTCAAATATATTCAAAACATTGTTTGGATTGGTTGTCAAGGGCACAATGTTGGCATTGTTGGCAAAAACACAAGTATTTGGGATACATAATCAAAACAGACTGTTTACAAACATGTTATTTCACAGTGAGCTGAAAATTGCAGTTTTTGTGAATCTACAGAAAAACATTATACATTCAATCAGTATAACCAGCAATCCTTCCATTATATCTGTGTTCTTTCTTTCTTAAGAGTGGACTGCATTGTTAAAGGACATTTTACACCAAAATAATGCAATTTTGTGGGGAAGAAAAGTTAAATAATGTCCTTATAGTCTAAGGCTTTGCTTTTTTTGAAGTGGAAGGGCATCAGAGCAGAAAAGAGAACTAAACCTCGCTGAAAGGACCAGAGATCCTGATGGAAACATTAAATCAATAAGCTTTATCCCTTTTTGTACAGCTACAAGATGTGTGGACTTGTGTCACATGACTTAGACTTAAGTTGCCAGTCGATTAATACAACACCACACACTTGTACAAAAGAAGATTCAGATTCAGTCACAACATTTTTTTCAGGAGTTTGTTAACTCAACGATTATACCTTCACAAATCCTGCATCCCAGCCTCCCAAATCATATCCTACAATATCACATTTTGAGAATTCACATGCTCACAATTTTGCAACATATTCATACACACATTTGAAACTATTAAGGCACAGAAAAGAGCTGGACAATGATACACTTTCAAAACATAAACATCAGAGTGACAGCAACAGCTGCAGTGAGATAATAATCTCTATTCTTGGGCTGCAGGTTCACTTTTATATTATTCATGTATTTATTATTTTATATGATCAATTAAAGCATTGAATTTCTTCTTTTCTCTTAACAAAAATGACACATTTTTGCTACAACTTGTACACTGAATGTTTTTAACTTAAACTACAAGGGGAGTCATGTCATGGTGCCGCATGCATGCATAACAGAATATCATATGAAAAGGATGTGTTCGTCAATATATTTTATTCATTTGGTGTTTGGAGAAAAAGAATTTAAAATAGTATCAAAAGTGCTTTCATAGTAAATTCTTATTTTCTCTTCCTGACACATGAGAACAAGTTCTGCCTCCATCCAAGCTGTGTGTTAGACTAGTGTTAAATAATGACTCATCCAGTACAGAAGTTAATATAAATCTGAAGCACTGGAACTGCTTTGTTGTGTTCTCTCTAGACAGCGTGCAAGTCAGCCGTGGCTTTCTTCCAGTTCAGCATCCTGGCCAATTACTTTTGGCTGCTGGTGGAGGGCATGTATCTACAGACCCTCCTGGCCCTGACCTTTGTCTCTCAGAGGAAATACTTCTGGTGGTACATCCTGATCGGATGGGGTGAGTATAGGATGACTGAAGGGACTCGTCTGAGAACGTCAAGCCCACGACAGACTAGCAATTGACTGATCATTACAGTATTCACAAGGAAACACATCACAGTGAATAACACAGTAAAGATTTTTTGAGAACTTATTATAGACACTTGATTCGTGCTTGTTTTTTGGTGGTGTTTCATTATATTGTAAGGTGCTCCTGTTATTTTGCCTACCCCTTGTTGATATATAATATGCTCACATGTGGGTTAGAAATCTATTTCCAAGACAGTAACTCAATTCTAAAAACATGGCACGACACATGGGAACGACACAATTTATTTAAGCAATAGCTCTGTCTCAGCAGCTGCACTTGCTCTCCCTTTTTCTGCCTTGTATTTTGTCTCCCTGAGCTTTCTGCGGATGGTTTAAGTGCTTTCCCTTTGTTATCCTGTGATGCTCTGTCAACTGTTTTCCATTGTTAGCAAAATGTTACAGTTCAGTCCAGCCATTATGGGCTGAGCCGTCACCTACCAGTCTTGTTTAACAGTGGAGGTGAGAAACAGCAGCTGTATGACAGAAGACTGCGTTTTAAAGTGAGGAGCCCGGCTCCCTGAAATGTTTTCGCTGGTGACGGGACCTACAGTTGGCAAAATTAAGATAGATAGATGGAAAATTGTGGGGAGGATGGCAGGATGTGGGGAAGTGTAGTAGTGACAGTAGGACAGATGCTCAAAGCCCCCGGTGTCCATCTCAGCAGGCTTTCGGGGTGAACAAGCATGAGCTGTATCAGTTGGTAGCAGTCTTGTTAGGGACCGTTGAATCCTCAGCATTCAGGCAGACATGTTATGTTTTTATTGGACGAGTCACCCTGCACAGTAAGATGACCTGTGCTTCACCTCTCTACATCACTCTCTGTTGCAGATAAATTAATTCTGCAGAGAACGAGGACACAAGCAGCACAAGTAATTGACAAAGAAGATTAGGTTTGTTGAAAATATTTAAGTTTAGTCTGGAAGGGCGGAATTGTTTTCCTCTTTTTATTAGCCGTACTAGCAGTCTGTCAGTAAGTCAGTCTGTCAGTTTGGCCTAGACTGAAATTATTGGATGGATTGCCATGAAATTGGGTAGATATCCATGGTAGGCAAAGGATGAATCCTAACAATTTTGGTAATCCCCTGTTTTCATCTAGTACTATCATCAGGTCTAAATTTGAACTCTAATATGACCAATAACCAGTGTTCGAATTATACTGTAGCAGGAGGTGCGCTTTAGTATCCATCACTGCATGGACCAGTCGCTCAGTATTGTTAATCTGACACCAAATCCACACACGCAGGTTAAAGATAACACCTCTTTTACCTGCTGATGAAGGATAAAGAAGGATGATGTAGGAGGATGATCACCTTGTAAAACTTTCTTTTCTTTCTTAATTTTTTTTTTGTTTTGCCTTCATTGGATGTGAACGTTGAAGTTATGTGGTATCTGTCTCAATCAGTAGCCTACCAGTGTGCCACGACATCTTGTATATGTTTAAAGAATTGTCCTTTGGTCACAATTAATACTTTCAAATAAGACCCGTAATACCAAATCTAGGCTGAATATTGCCAATGCCTATTTTGAATACATGCTGTAGTACTATAGAACTCATCACCATAGTAATGTGAAAAATACAAATACAAAACACACTAGTTGCAAAGGAAAATCTGGGAGTAAATATCTCTGTCCTGAGCATCTGTGTTTTTACAACCTGACAAGGATAAAGGAGTGTATATCTGTGGTGTATATAAGTGGTGCTTACTCAGTATCCAGATAAAGTTGTTCTGATGTGTCTTATCAGTTTCTTTCTAGGTATTACTATCTTGAACGCTCTACTGTCTCCTGCTTTTATCCCGTGTCTCTTTCTTCTTTTGGCTTGAAGATGCACGTAACTGTAGGAGACAGATACATTTGATACAAAGAGTAAACAATGTTTTTAAGTGCCTAACAACAGTTTCATAAAAAATGCAGCAAACATGTGAGTGCATGGCTCCAGTGGCGCTCATATTAATTTACTTGACAGATACACGCAGCATGAATAATTAATCTCTGCTCTTATGTCGTAGGGCTCCCATCAACAGTTCTCATACTTTGGGTTTTGACCAGATTCTTCCATGATGACAGAGGGTATGATATATTACATGATAAGCAGCAAAACATCTTATATTTTCTCATAATTTCACTGCTATGATTACATATTGTACATATTGAATTGAGTGTAACATAATTTTAATTCTGCATTAAATTTAATCTGACTTTATTTGCAGTTGCTGGGATGACACAGAAAATATTGGTATTTGGTGGATTATTAAAGGACCAATAACAGCCTCGCTGCTGGTGAGTGTAAAGCTGTGGAGCAGTGACTAATATTTTATCCATGACTGCCTTTCAATTTAACACACATTAAAAACTTTTGTTTCTTAGAGCAGGTTTGTGTGTGTAATTGGGTCATTTGGGTAACTGTGCGCACTTGTGCATGTGTCTCTACCAGGTCAACATAGTCATCTTCATCAACGTGATCCGGATTCTGGTTCAAAAGCTCAAATCTTCAGCCATGGCTGGGAACAATGACACTGGACATTTTATGTGAGTCACAACTTAACTGACACAACAAACTGAACTGGAACATGAATTATGCTTCTCCGGGCTGCACGTAGGCGAGCGTGCACAGGGGATGTTTGTTTTCGTCTCCGTTTCAGACCCATCTGCCGACAGGACAATTAATAAACCAATCAACTGATTTGCAGAGACGTTTACATTTAGTTCTCTGTCAATCAGTGCTGTCAATCAGTCACATTAGCTTTAGTTCACAATTCAGGAAGATTAGTACATGACCTGCTAATAAATTACAAATGTGAGCTCACAGCTGAAAATTTGCAGTTGAAACGTTTAGAAATAGTTTAAATACTGAAAGAAGTCGCAGTCAGAATACAGTTAGAGAAAGAACATGAACTGGCAGCTAAAAAGGAAGTGCTGAAACAATTTGGAGTTTAAGTTTAAGCACTGAATGAATTAAGTTAATGATTAATGTTTAAGTGCTGAGTGGAATTTAAATTGACCAGTTTTGATGAATCTGGAGCCATAAAAAGCTTTATTCAACTGTTTTCACACATGCAGTCATGCTCCATTGGAGTTCACCTTTAAAAGTCATTATCAAAAAAAAAAACATCGGTTTTAGCAAATAGTATTTCTAAACAACAACTTGACAACTTGACATACAGCAATGAAGAGCCCAAACATCAAATCTAACCAAACAAACAAGTGATGTTATCTTATCATAGCACTAAAACTTACCCACACTGCAATATAACAGCTTTTTTTTTAGCTACCAGGCACTTTGTTTAGTGTGCCTGCCTTATTTGTTTCCATATATGTACTTCTTTCTTCTGGTTTTAGCCATGCTACTGTAGTTATGTGGCCGCAGGGATGGCAGTGTTGTGGATGAATTGTAGTAACTTCGGTGATCCCCAGCGCCATCATCAGGTCAAAATTTCAATGTGTCCAATTTCTCTGTTTATGACTAAATACCTGCAAAACTAATGACTTTCCCGTCACCCTTATCTGTACTTTGTGTTTAGTGCTAATTAGCTTAACATGCTAACATGCTAAACTAATGGTGAACATGACAAATATTATCAGCATGTGAGCATGTTAGCATTTTGCATGTGGTTAGCTGATGTTAGCATTTATCTGTAGTCTTGTTACATTTGGATACTTTTGAGAAGATCACTGTGCTCACAACTCAATACTAATGTGCAAGAAAGTAAAAGACATCCAATATGGAGAAAAAAAGGCTCTGCAGTTATCATTACACAGTAAAATGTGCCAAATGTTGGATGTATGGAAGCCCAGTATTAATGTTAAATGATGCTTTGACCTAGTGGGTATCAGGCTGTGCTGTTGTAAACTCACTGGGCCCCCGTGACAGGCCAGCATTCTTTAGACCTGACCTAACCTACTTTTAGAGATACCTTTAAAAGCGAGTAGTCCTACTCACCCAAGCAAAGAGCAGATACATGACAGCTTAACCCGGCCTCCTATCTACATTATATCTGCTTTGGGTAAACTGTCGTTGCTGGCCCAACAGGCTTGATAGATAGTATCATCTAAATGCCATGGCCCGCTCTGTGGTCCAGCCATCATCCATCCATACTTATTATCTAGCTCCCCAACGAATAGATATATCAGAAAAGTTAGAGAGAAAAAAAACTTTCTCCGACCCAGTGCACTTTTTTTTATTTCAACAATTTTATAGAAAGACAGTGTTAAGAAAACAATTGACTTGACAAGAACATTTGAACTCCAGTGCGACAGCAACCCCCCATAATAAATCTCCCCTACAGGCTTTTCCCTAATGAAAAACACATGAATAGACATTTTAAAAATAAAACAAACAAACAAACAAACAACCCCCCACCCAAACTGTGATTCAGATGTACAGTATTTGTGGCATTTTTCAGACCTTAAGACCTCTTAAGAAGAGGCTGGCAAATGGTTTAGTGCAAATGCAAGAAAAACCAGGCGGTAGGCAGAACTATATGTTCTATATATATGAGAACTATATGTTGAACGCCGGTGGGTCTATGTCACACCATTATTAGAAGATCTCACCTGGACAAAGGTGCTTAAACCTGCAGTGCGGAACTTTTACATTTAAATGAATGTCTGTTACATTCAAGCCCCTGCTGGATGAGTTCGCACAGTGCTGATTAAGCCTTCCAGTTAGCCCTCTGCTAACTTGAATAGGGATAAAATAATTGAATCGTGCAGCTCTTCTAGAGCTTTTGCTAAATGACATTTGCTTGTACTGGAAGTGTGCAGAGCCTTGTTTTCTTCATACAAAACATTTGGATAAAAGAGTCTTATACATGCTTCTTTTAAAATATGTAACAAACATTTAGTATTAAGGTAAAACTGCTGAGTGAGTCGTTAATATGGTCGGAAAAGCAATCTTCGATCTTACAGTTTAAAAGGGAAGGTGCTGCATATATGAATCTACTCCAACCCTGAAATCCTGCTTTACCTGAATGCATCCCTCCTCCTTTTGACATTTGATTATTGCAGAGTCTTGCTCAGCTGAATTAATTTAGCGTGTGTAAAAATAGCACAGATACCAGAAATAGATGTCTCCTCCCTCACCGTAACAGGATTGTTCCACCAGTTCAATGAATGTTTCACTCTTTGAAAAGCTTCATTTCTGTCTTACAAACTTCAATCTGATTCAGACGGATCTGTGACGTTACCACAAAGGCACAAATCCCAGGTGTGACAAAGGACGACCACAATCCTATTATAAGCTTGAAAACAAGCCAACGTTTTTAAAATCTTTAATCTTTTAGCAGCCAAGGTGGTGACGTTTTTTTTTTCTGAGGAGTTGTTATTGTTGTTATTTAGAATATTCAGATGACTTTGTTGTTATGTCCTACTAAGTCTGACAGCTTGACTAAGAAGCTTTAAATTCAACAAGAAAATGTGCAGACATCTCTGTTAGGGTTAGTTCTGCTGCTGTTTATTGATCTGTGATAGATCTAGATCATTTTATCTGTACCCAGTTTACTCACGACATAAAAGAATGAACAAGAGAAATTGTTATCACGGACAAACCAGATTAATTTAAGATGGTGCAATAACGTAATGTCACCACAATTAAATGGCAACATTTGCATGATAATTAGACATCACTGATCTGATTTGAAGTAAGCTTCGAGCACAGTGCATCAGGGTTTTGACATTTAAATATATCGCACTGATTGGCCTGATGATGGTGCTCTTTTGAAGGTCAGTTTGTTTAACAGAGAGATCTAATCTCAGACATCACCAGTCTAACTTTGGTTAAACTTGGAGGAATAGTGTGTTTCACTTTTGTCTTGAGGCATTTAAAAAGGCAACACTGATTGGCCCTGGTATACTGAAATTAAAGGTGAATATTTCAAGATTAAGAAGACTGATCTCATGCAACCTTTCTGTCTTACTTTTATTTCTCTGTTTCTCTCAGGAGGCTGGCTAAATCCACACTGTTCCTCATTCCTCTCTTCGGGATGCACTACACTGTATTTGCCTTCCTGCCCGAGAACACTGGAGTAGCAGCCCGACTCTACATCGAGCTGGGACTTGGATCCTTTCAGGTACAACACAAAAGAGAGGAAGCAGAACAAAGAGTGCACATTCACAAACTCTGTGAAGATAGGTCACAAGAGGTTACCTAAAATTAAGTATTTACAATAGGATGCTCTTGAAATATACCTTTTTAACAGCAGACATTTTGATTTGTCAGAGCAGGAAATAGTAGGAAAAGCACTAATCACTTTTTATGTCTTTATTAGAGATTTGACAGTAAAGAGATGACAGGAAATGAGGGGGCACCTAAAACTCTACCTTTAAAAAAATTTGGAAAAACTCTTTAGGTTGACAATATTCATGTATTTATGACTTTTGTATAAAGAAAACATCTTATGTTGGTGACTGCATATTGACTATGAGGGTTATATACAATCAGTGAACAACTTGTGACCTTGACACAGTTGTTGAAGCTAAGCATTAGAATTAATTCAGCTGTCAAGAATCAAAAGAAACGAAAGAAGAAAGAAAAGAAAATATCCAAGAGCTACTTTAATAGAAGATGATTTCACTATTTTTATCTTACGGCTGACTGGGGAAGTGTGTCTAGAAGAGTGGATTGTGTAATCATTTCCAAAACGTTACCGCAGTCTGTTGTTTTGCAGGGCTTTGTGGTGGCGCTGCTTTACTGCTTCATGAATGGAGAGGTAGGTGAATGGAGGCGTCGTGATGTAAAAAAACAAACAAACATCTAATTTATCATAGACAGACCTGTTCAGGAGGAAGAAACTCACTTTATTGAGTTATTCATGAATGTTTGGGTCATAAAAGAAGTCCAGACTGCTATAACTTAAAGCTATCTTTAACATCTGTACCTTTTTGCATGTTGTACAGCATGCATTGCTGTCTGGCTCAGTGCCTTTTCTAATACTACTACTACATTTTTCAAATTCTATAGTGGCTTTAACTAAACCAGTAAGACTATTCTTGCCTCCAGCTCTCCCTCTCAGAAATATCTCTAGGTTAAACATTTTGTATGACATTCTTTTATGCTGTCTGCAGGTCCAAACAGAGCTGCGGAGGTGGCTGTGGAAGTGTCATAATCAAAATCATCTCACCCCAGCCAAGCGAAGTATCACTCAGATCACAATTCGAGCCCATGGCGGGCTCAGACAGCCTCCCTCTTCTGGCAACATCTCTTCAGTATGATTTTAAAGACCATCAATGAGAGAAAAGTGGAGACAATGACATTTGTTTAAGCTCAACATTAATCCAACAACCGCTCCTTGAGAACAAAGGACCTCAATGAACATTGGTAAGTGAGGAAACGTTAAATCGGTGTCAGCTGCTGCTACGACTACGACCACAGAGGGTACAGCGCTTAATCAGAGCAACCCCTTTTGTATCGTGGTTGCAACAAAAAAAAAGTAGAGGAACATTGGTGCTTGATTTGAAAGGATGTCATTGTGTCACTGTGGAAAGAGGACATCACAGTGAAGGCAGAGCTGGCCCTGAGTCTGTAGGAGGAGGATTTCACATGGTTGTATTTACATGATGCTGTTTGTGTTGAAAAATGAGCAAATGTTGAGGGATTCTATAGAAACAGCTGTGGAAACAATGGATGTTTGAACTTTTTTTTTTTGGCTAGGTTTTTAAATTTTGGCTAAATTATGTGGATTGAGCTGGACTTGTCTAATTATTCTGTATTGCAGTGAACACTTCCAGGATTGTTCTGTCCAGGAAACAAGCGCAGGACTGATGTGGCCTGAGTGTGTCAATTGATTTTCTTTTTTGTTTAACAGCAATTCACCTGCTGCTAGAGAGAAATTTTCAATTATTAAGCTCCAGCGGGACCTGAGAGAGTGTATTTAAGGTTGTCTGTGTGTGTGTGTGTGTGTGAAGCTGCCATTCATCGGTACGTCATGTCTTAACAGTCTCCTTCTTTTGAGGAGCTGTCTGCGTGCATGAGCCAAGCACAGTACTTGTGAATATTTATAACCTTGTTTTTCTTCATGTCGTTTTTTCATGCTGTTGACAGATGTAATAATCCAAATTTTTTGGCACATTTGCTGCACTAGTGGAGACACCAAATTGATAAAAGCATGGTGGTCAGGCATTTATAAGATAAAATGGCATCCAAATGGTACTATGTAACTAGACTGAGCATTTCAAGTGACACAATGATGACAATGTCTTGATGATACTCAGTTTATTAACTTATTGCTCACTATTTCGGACACATGTGAGTTCCCCCCATGTTCATTACGGCCCAAATTTATATAATTATGTCTTATAATTTAAGCTGTATGAACACAAGCTGAGGAGCCCTTTAACAGGTTTGTGACAACAGCTATACTAGTCTGTGTTTTTTATTGTATTTTTTATTTGGCCATTCTAAAATATTTAATTATCATAACCAACTTCACTATGATCAATGTAAAATGTTATTGTAAGGGGTATTTATATGTATATTTATGAATGTGCCTCAAACTAAATGGTGTGGTGGTAAGTACTGTCAAATAGATGTTTTGGCTATGGTGATGGACAAGACGGGAATTGAGTTTTGATAGGGATGCGCTGATTGGCCAAACAGATCCACATCAAATATTTTTTTCTTTTCTGCTTCGTTCATTTGCTGTGGTGAGCCAACGTTTCAAGCTGCTGCTGAGACTAGTACAACACTTATTTCGTCAAAACGTTCGAAACAATATAATTAAAATTTGCATAAGCCTAAAAAGGACGTTGGTGTATGAACGTCTCCACTTATAATTAAAGGCCCTGAAAACCTATTTTCACAATCAACTCAGTAAACTGAACGATGGGGTCTGACATGAACACAATGTTCTGCCAAAGTGGGAACAGTTTATTTCACAAGAGAGATCGGTGTGTTTGTGTTTTTGTCAGAGCTGTCAGAGTTTTTGAGTGTTAAAATCTCAATAAATAAATAATTTAAGTTGTTATTTTTTTCTGAACCTTAACTGTGATCATTGCTGAATTGGTCCTGAATATGTAATGTTACAGATAAACAAACTGAAACCAAATTTTCAAGGACTTTAAGAAATTCGGTGCAGTTATGATGTTGAAAAAGTATCTTAATCAGTTCCCCAGTTTTTACAGATTTAAAAAAAAATCATTACTAGTATCAGAGTTGTAGCCTACCGGTATCAACAAATGCTTTGAGTTGGTATAAAAACTTGGTAAAAGTCAGACTGGTGCATCCCGAGTTTTTATTTTTTATTTTTATTTTTTATAAACCATGAATGATGCACTGTACAGTATCAGTAAGCACTTTGACTGTCTTTGTCAGTACACATCATGATTCAATGTTGCACTTTATTTTACATTAAATATACTGTATTCACATTTTTGTTGTTGTTGTGGATCTAGTGAGGGTTGGCATATATAAGGAAAAGCACAGTAATAAATTTGTGGTTTGAGAAGTAATAACTGCTGTGTTTGTGTTTGACTATAATATATTCTTTAGTCAAGAATTTCATATGTAAGCATATTGTAAGTTTAGTTTTCAGAGTGTGAACAGGAAGTAAATTCTAATGGCAAAATTTTTATAAGTAGTTTAGTTTTGGGTGCAAATAACTTAGAATGAAAGGAAAAAAAGACAAAACGAGAGCAGCAAATTGTGCTTATGTTTGTTGTTAAATCTGATCAGTTTTAGACAATAACTGTATTGATTGATAGATGTTATATTTGACTGTCTATAAATGCAGAAAAGGTCCCCTACAATTCTCTGTGAAAGATGATTCCCCGTCAGGAAGCTACAGTCACTGTGCTTATTTTATGGATGGGACAGCTGAGCGAAATGAATCACAATCTTCACAAGTTCAACAACGTACCACAGATAGATTTATTTTGCAGTCAAATTTACACAACCTTGAACATGAATGTTGGACACCAGAACACATGACCCACTGTCACAGGCAGAACATAAGCTGGATGAAGATTTATAGATATTTGTTTCATATCAACATTTAAGTTACTTATATCCTCATGAATGCTTGTCATTACGTACACATGCATACAGAATACACTCTCTCCAACTTTCAAACATACTCACACACACACACACACACACACCCACACACACACAGACGTGTGTGTCTCTCCACAAAGTTGCACATTCACACTCTGAAAAACAAAGTACATAAACATAAACGTACAAAACACGGTCACAAACATTACAGGTCTTCGTCAAGAGGTCCACCTGTGTGCCAAAAATATACATATACAGTATACTGTATATATAATCAAGAAAAGACATCATTTGTACACCATGGCAATTAATAGCAGGCGACATTTAAGAGCAGCTGAGCAACAACGGTACATTCAAAAATTCAATGGCAATCAATAGAACTCACGCACACACACTCAACACTTGATAAAACTGGCTCAACAGGCACAACCGCCAAAAAGAAAAGAGCGGCATCTAAACACAGAGATTTGCCACACAGAGAATAGTTACATTTAAAAGAATAGTTTGACATTTTGGAGAACACCCTTGTTCACTTTCTAGCTGAGTTAGATAAGAGAATGGATACTGCTTGAAAGTTTGCAGTAAATATGAAGCACGAGAGGTATCGATCTTCTCATCTAATACTCAGCAAGGAAGCGAATAAGAATATTTCCCAAAATGTCCAACAACTGTTTTAGGAAAATATGTCAAAGGCTTTTCTTTGACACATATACAAAGATTAGTGTGTTACCGTAATAATGAACTAACTGTAAGAAGAGGTGTGTGTGTGTGAACAGAAGTGTGGTCAGCCAAATGAAGCTAAATGTTACACCTCCTGATTTTGTTATAGTGCTAAAAAGTGCCCTCAAATTCTTCCTCACAGCTCACAGTAAATGTTTTGAAACTCAGACGGTTCACAGTTTGCAGGAAGGACATTTAGGACAATAACAAAATCATTAACTTTTAAGATTTTTAAGCCTTGTTTAGAAAATCTAACTTTTAGACCTGTTTTCTGATTCATGTAAAGAAAAGTTGCAAAAAATAGAGGTGTACAGTGTTAACCATTTGGCATATAAGTGCCCCGATGTCCCACTCTACACCTAAATCATCCTAAATCCAAAATACTCAAAGAAGAGCAAATAAATGCCAGTAAAACTTCCCCCTCTCTACAGAACTATCAACTAAAACTCTAAAACTTGGCTGCCACCTTGTGGTAGACAAATATACAGCACAGACATGGTCGAGTAAGGAGTGCTCTACACCCTTTTTTTTTTTTTTTTTTTCACAGACAGTAACAGCTTTGAGACATGGTCGTTTCCATCTGAGCCGATTCAGACTCAGAGTGACGGCTGGTGATAGAACACGTAAGCAGCAGCAGAGTGGTTTTTATCACACCCTCGTACACACTTTGTGTTTTATCTGTCGCAGTTGTTGCACCTTCCAAAACGAAAAAAAAAAAAAAAACCTCAAAACTTCCTAATTAAATTATTCATCTTTTTATTATCTCTCTCTGGCTCTAGCTCCCTTGACATTATCTTACTCTCATTCACTGTTTTTTCCCTAAAAGCAGCCAAGTAGGTGCATCAAATATGGGCGTCTTCTCATCAGTGTGACTGTTTATCTTGCTCTTTTAGAGGTAATATCTATGTTTTCATCTCTAAATATATTTTATGCGCTGCAGCTTTGAAAAGTAATTTCCTGTGTGTGTGTTTTTGTTTTCTTTAAAATCAGAAATGTCACAACTTATGGCACTACGTTTATGGCACTTAGACCAAGAAGTCAACATCAGTCGATGTAATGAAATCACACATCAGTCATACAGCTATGTTACAAACAGGAAAGCATGTATACATTGAGTCATTTCACATGGCACTGGTTTATGGAAAATAAATATACATCCTTTTCTGTTCAGCAATATCATCAATTCATTGTTTAAATAAACTACATTCTTGTAATCCACTCAGATGACAAACAGTACAAAAAATAAATATCTGGAGTAAATATTGTGGATAAATCCTCCTTTATACACATCATTTCACATTTCATCTTATTAAACGATTATTGTTTGTTAGCTTGTTTGTGCACAAACAAAAAGACAGAAAAAGAGAAAATGAGCAACACTCCGCGATTGTCAAGAGCTGTCACATTAAAGCGTTGTGTGTTGACTGTTACGACATGTATTGTGTCTGTTCTGTTGCCACTGACGTGTCTCATGTTCGTGCTGAATCGAAATGGACTTGCAATTATCTCGAATAGACAATAGCTGCAACCGAAAGTCTAAATAAAGGCAGCAGCAATTATGTGGAACCATTACTCAAGTCTTGTTGAACATGTCATAATTTAAAAAGAAAAAACGCTAAGCAGGACCTTTTTCAGGTTCAAAAGAAATAGAGAAAAAAAGAATTTCTACAGTAAATAAGCAAAGTATTTTCTTTTTTCGTAGTTCACAATGAAAAAAAGCAGCATAACATCCACAGTAAAACACACCACTCTGTACATTCTTTGCAGGAAATGACTCAAACTACTATGTTATCTGTTCATTGTAAATAAAAATGATAGCTATTTGTGACTGACTAGGCACTTTGGGATGTGAGTGTAGGAGATGATTCATTTCAAAATTTCCAACTTCAGATGAAAAGCAGGTTCGATATGGAACGGCAAAGAGTCCTGTTATTTCTGAGAGCATGTCGAGGGTTTGCTTACTGTACATATGAGCTCATAACGCTGTGAGGAGCTTTGGATAAAAGCATCCACTGAATGGCACATGTGCTGTGTTTCATCACAGTCTGCAAAAACATAACTGACAAGTCTGTATAGGAAAAACCAACTGGAGGAAACTACTGCAGCGCACTGTTTGTGAGGATATATCAGTTTTTTATCTGAATGACTTTCTGTATTCCTTCATGTACTGTCATATCCTCTATAGTACTCTATATATGTTTTTTTTTTTAATTTAATACAAAGATATAGTTCAGAGTAAATCGTGCTGATATTCTGGGTCTTCAGGTTATGGGATGAAGTCTACAGATTTGGGCTCCAGTTCCTTTTTTTGAAAAGGTCATTACAATACTGCGTTATGCCAAAACAATAAATTAAGAAAAGAAAGGAATTCTGATCTAGACACCGAAAACTATTTACAAAGTCCATGAGTTGTTTTTTTTTTTTTTAAATATATCTTTTGACATACTCTGTACTTTACGGCTGATTGTAGAAAAATGTCGATGAAACATTTAAACAATGATTTAAATGATGAATTGTACAAGCAAGGCGAAGGTTTGGTTGATATTTACCTTTGGACTGTTATGAGATCAGATCCATTCAGACAACCTGTATGGCACTTTGAAGCACATTTACTTTACACACCGACAGCCAAATATGACCCCTAAATTTCATGTTTAACTATTGATTTTTTGTTTTTTTACAACCTTCAGTACTGCTGTAGTTTGGTAGCAGCTTACTCATAAATAAAACAATAAAACGGGGTAAAAAATAACATTGGAAGAAAGAGAATCTGTAATATTTCTTTTGTAAAATATTTGATTTGAGCTGTCTGTAAAAATTTAAGTACATCATTGATGATAATTCAAATACAACCTACAGAGTCAACCATAGCACTTAAATAGTCAAATAAATTAAATTAAACTCAAAAATTCATCAAATTCTAAAGTATGAAAGACAGCTCTGCACTTCTAATGAATCTTCAGTAAATGCTTTCAGAAATACCTCATTTTCTAAAGGCCAAACGACAAAATATAAGAGGTGTGAGGGGCCACTTTGGTCTGTTCTGGTTGGTCTGGATGTATTTAAGAGGAACGGCACCTTGAAGTTGTCTCCGGCCAATCAGGCGCTCAGGTGGGGAGGCTGATGTTGGCGTTCTCCGCCAGAGGGCTGGACATGCGTATCTGGGAGCTGCTCTTGCTGAGGATGGACAGCTGAGTCCCGCCGTTCACTCCACTGCTGGCCAACGAAGGGTGCCTCTGCTGCTTCAGGTCCACAGCAAAGTACCGGTTCACCGTCCAGCTGCGCCATTTCCTCTTGATCTCTGACTGCACCTTCAGGGAGAAACTTCACAAGGTCATTTTTAATGTACTTTAAGCTGTACCAGCTCCACGAAAAGGTACAGTACACTTAAGTTTTGTGGTTTACACTTTATTTCATCCCCCGTTCCACATTTCAAGTTGATAAGCAGTATATAAATCACTTTAAAATGGTTTAATGTATTACAGTGTAGTTGTTAGCAGATATAAGGACATTTTTAAGTGTTTATTATTGTATTTGTCAACAGCTGTTCTTTATTTGGAATCCCATTAGCTTCCACAAAGTGGTCTTCCTGGGGTCCACAAACAACTATTTAAAATTACATTGACCAATAAAACAAGAAAAAGCAAAACAAGCCAAATACAGAGATCAGAAAATAAGTGAAATAACTACATGAAAAGGTAGACAATACAAACTTACAGTAAGAACAAAAAATAAATTGTCAAGATAGAAACAAAAAGAAAGTAAAAATAAACCAAAATCTGCAGTAACTACAATTATATGAGATTTTCAGATTTTGATTTTTTTGTTTGAGAGAAAATCTACTTTTGAAGTGTTTTATGTCATAACTCCTCACCCCTCATCACCTGTATCTGCTGTATAAACAGTTAGTGAACAACTGACAATATAATATAACACAGCTGTAATATATGTATTACATAAATTATGTAAATTATACTTTTATTGTATTTATTAATGAAGCACTTATTAGAATATGTGTTTTTATATTTATTCATTAAATATTTGTTTATTTACAAATGCATTTTCTTCACTCTCCATGGCCACTGAGAAAAACTCCATTGACTGATGAAGGCCACAAGATGCAGCTGAAAGCTCCAGACAAAATCTAGTAAGTTCAGGAGTGAAGCTTTAGGATCAACGTGTTTTCATGAGTTTTATTTTTATAAACAGTTTTAAACCAATCTGTATAAAAATGTTTTACTGTAACACTGTTCACTGTATAGATTTGTTTGTGTGTAATTATAAACTATTAAATATGATTACAGCTGTGTTACCAAACATTTATTATGTTTCATTCTCTACTAACAGATGCTTTATTGTTGACAAATACTTTAACAAACACTATACAACTAAATATTCTGCTTCCAATTGCATTATAGTGTGTAATAAACACTTTATTGTGTTGTTAAGTGTTTATGTGTGTGTTTATAAACTGTAAATAGTTGGATGCTATAATATTTAGAAGCTAAATATGAAAAATATGCTATGACAAACAATAGCATTTAGAGTATTTCTGGTATTAATCTGTGTCAGATAATAAGATGCAAAATCAAAATATCAAGAGTACAAAGTGAATGTGTTTATGAACAGGGACAAAAGCTTACCTCTCCATTGAGGAAACAGTAGAGGACAGCTACCACAAAGCCCTGAGGAGGAGAATGGAGACAAAAAGTAAGAGAAGAGCAGCTTGAGATGGACCACAGAAATACAAAAAAACAAAACAAAACATGACAAACTGGTAAAATGTTCAACCATCACTATTAAACACTGTGATACAAACCACACGTCATGTCTACCAATCTGTGAACGTTCTCTATAAAAGAATATGGAGCGCTCACTCTTTGCTTTTGAAGTGACAGTTTGTATTTTCCCTTAAAGATAAAATTTATCATTTCCTGTCGTCCCAACATTTTATTTTTACAAATATTCAAAAATTTGAGTTTTAAACCAGTAGCAGGATGAGATGTTCTTATCCGTTGCAGACCCACTGTAAGCAGTTTTATTAAACTGTTAATGTGCATAAAACTGCTTGGTAAAAGATTTAGATGGTGCATATGAAAAAAAAAACAAAATAATAATCAAAGTATAATATTTAGGGGTGCAACTAAAGACTATTTTTATTGATTGATCTAGAAATTAATTTCTAGACGAATCGATTTGTCATAAAATGCAAGAAAATAGTAAATAAGATTCCCAGAACCAAAAGTGACCAAAACACTAAAGATATTAAATGTTCTAGCATATTGAAAAAGCAGCAAATCCTCATATTTAAGAAGCTGGAACTAGCAAATATTTGGCCTTTTTGCTTGGAAAATGACTGAAATGATGAATCAGTTATTGAAATAGTTGCAGATTAATTTTTTAATCGATTAATTGACTGATTTGACTGTTTCGGTTTCAGTACCAATAACAACATATATAGCCTATGAAAAGCATTTTGTCAGATCTGTGATCAAGCAAATGTTGATAAACACATTTAATCTCCTCCCCAAATGTCCTTATTTGAGCATTATCTGTAGCAGGGGTGAACACAAAGCTACTATCAGTATCTGTATCTGTTGCTGTCACAAAAATATCTGTATTTGTATCCGTATTTGTATTTACTGTAAACTAGGAGTGGGCTTGGCTTATATCAAAAGTTCTTAGAAATTGTCTAGTCTGCTTCATTTCCTACCTTAAATTGTTTACTGTCATTTATACTTTGCATATCTGGAGATTTAGCCTGCAACAAAATAACATAATTTTTCACCAAGCCTGAATTAATAAAATAATAAAACATGATATTTATTTGTACCCCACCTTCAAAAAAAGGGAAGAAAATGAGTAGATAAAAGTTGTGTAGCTGTTAAAGGTTTGTGTGGAAATTAATAATGCAAACAGAACAGTAGGTTAGGGGGAACATTGGGTCATACTGCATGATTTTCTTTAAAAGATAGATGTTGATTGTATAATGGGAGGAAATCAAGATGACAGCAATAAACAAAAAAACGTCCCATATTGGGACATATTGCATTTTTTTAAAAGTAGGTTGTGCATGCAGTAGGGTGAGGTCATGGATGTATTATAGGAACTCACTCACAGGGTGCATAAGACAAAAAGGCTTTCTAGCTTCCAGGTTTGCTTTCACACTTTTCTAGGCTCTAGGAACGTTTTACAAATATAAAAGCTTCATGGATTAAAAATTCATAATACAAAGATTAATAATTGACCTTATTTGAGGTGTTTGAGGTTTTTATATCTCTTAATTTATAATGGATGTCTACGGAGAAAAATGCTTTTTGGGCCACAGGGGATTTTTTCACTGCAATCCATGGGAGAGATCCAGATGAAAAAAAAGTTAGTATTTGTGTCAAAAGAAGAAAAAAAAAGAAAGCAAAGGACAAAAATATGAAAAGCTCCCATTTGCATGCACTTTGGAGATGGTCTCTAACTTCAGTTTACCAATTTCCAGTCTATTGTCATGCGATGCAAGGCCAAGATGTCAATATCAGATCATGAGATAAAATTAATTTTAAAAAAAACAAAAAATTCCTCAGTGCAACATAAAAAACTACAAACTATTGAGTGTCTGTTATAGAGGGAGTTGTGAATGAGTGAACAAGGGAGTGATTTTGGCCTTCTGTATGTGTATGTTTGCAAGATTAATTACTGTGTTGTACTTCCTCTGGGGACTTGATGTTGATACTGTACTTATTCATTTTTATGATGCCTTTTACTGACTAACTCCTGTTAGTCAGTAAAAGCTTCAAAGGCCGACTGCTGTCCTCAACCTTTATCGGAAGTGTTGCTGCATAGCTGAGCACCTACACACATTGTGAGGGCAGAGGACTCGGTCTGAATATCACCAGCACTCTTTTAAGAATGCTCTTTGTACCGGTGTACTCAGATGATTTATTATCCCACTATTCTTTCTCATTCATCATCTGGTATTTCTCTTTAACTGAAACCGGGCGCTCGAGGAGCTGTAAAAAGCGTACCTGGAAGGATCCAAGTCCCAGCTCAAAGACCAGTCTCTCCCTTTTGCTGACATCTTCAGGTGAGAAGGCGAACACAGTGTAGTGAATACCAAACAGGGGAATAAGCAGGAGGGTGGAGCGCGCCAGACGCCTACACACACACACACACACACACACACACACAGAGTTTAATTAGATTGAAGTGCACGTGAAACGCAAATCAAAGTCATTCTGATGTGAATATGTTTCAGTGGTGCTGGTCAGCTGGATGTGATGCAAGAATAGAGCTACTGATGCAACATTATGACACGTTTTCTGTCATTTTACACACAGGTTAAAATTCTTTGTTAAGCCACAAATTGAAAAATAAATGCTTCTACCTTAATCTTTAATACACATCAGTTTTGTTTAAGATGCAGGCTTAATCATTATTTTCTTATTGTTTTTACTGATAGTGATATTCTGCGTCTTGCTCATTGTCAACAATTTACATGAAAAAACCGAGACCAACAATGAACTGATCCTGCTAACAAGTATAGACTATGTGGCCACAACCTGATGTAGCTTGTTCCTGAAAAAGGTGAGCCACAGTATTACACTGTGTGACATGTTCCTTCATTACATTAACATGGCTCTTGCTAGAGCATCAAATCTATATTAATAAAACTGTCCTGCAAAATGCACAATTTACTTCTGTTTGAGTAACGTTTGCTATAAACTACAAATGTGTATTAATCCTCGGCTGAAAATAGTCCCCATAAAATGCACTACTTATCCCTATTTGAGTAACATTTGCTAAAAACTACAGTACCCAGCTGTGTTAGGAAATTACATCCCCTTTTTAAAAGATAAAACTATACATTTATGACCCATTTTTAAATATTCACATCTTCAGTAAGAACAGATGGGATGGGGATGTGTAGCACACACGAGGTAGAGAAGTCAGAAAGTATTGTTGGTTTTGGTGTTTTCATTGGATTTGTTGACAGTAAAAAATATAAAGAGTAACACCAACTTCATCCTTATCCTTTAAGAGTGAGGTTAGGTTTTTACTGTACTGATGGATTTATCTGTGAAAATCATCACAAGACTGAGACTTAGTAACAAACACATTACTGTTGACATGTATGATATATTCATGTAGATAACATTTCTTACTATGTGAGAAATGGAAATACACAAAGAACACACAACAAATGACGCCTTAAAATAATGGAAGAAACAAATGAGCAAGACGATGGTTCTTATAGTGCAGTCCAGTGACCCCCAGGGGTCCTTAAGGAGCAAAACAAAACCCTTGAACTCTGAACTCTTTCATCATGATGTGAGAAAATTTTTTTAAAAAATACTGTGTTCAAAAAGTAGATGTAACATTTTGTGCTGCTGTCGCTCCACTAGTACTAAAAATTAATCTGAACTAAATGAAATCTAAAAATCTACATTAAAAAATGTCAAAAAGTTGAACAAAATTCTGTGTATTTATGTGTGTGTGTACGTGTGTATGTGTGTGTGTGTGTGCGTATGTGAGTGCATGAGTGTGTGTGTGTGTGTGTATGTGTGTGAGTATGCATTTGGGAGTCCAGGACATTAAAAAAACTTTAAGAACCCCTGGTGTAAAACACACGCACACACACATACACACATGCGGTTGACACGAGCAGACACACAAACATGTGTGTCTGCGGACACACACATACACACACACATACACACACACACACACACACACACACTTACAGTGTGATGGTGGATAACTCTGACATCCTGCACGAATGCTGAACAGCCTGTGTGGGCTCACTGAAGCATTTCTGAGCACAGCTGCTACACAGCACAAAGACAACACAACAATACAACAAAGACAATGTCTTTAGGGACACAGACACGCAGTCTCACACAGCGCACACACACACACCTTCACACTTGGTCACACATGCACAGGTTTAAGCAACAGATAAAAATGGCATTATCTGCAGGGCCTCCAAAGACAGTATCCTGTGGGAGCTGAACAGGAGTGATGTCTGGCTACAGTACAACTCCATAATGAGACTCAAGCTTTTTGCCAACAGGTACGACAAATTATCATGTTCTGAAAAAGTTTCTAGGAGGAGAAGACACATCAGTGGTGTAAGGATAAAAATTTGGATATAAAACTGTTACGGCTTCAGTACAATCCATTTCTAAATGTGTGGGTCCTCTTGAAAATGTTGTAGTGTTGGATAGCGGACAATGCCCTCTGATCTACAGGGAAAAAAAGTAAAATGTCAAGTAAAATAGGCCAGAGTTAGCCACAAGTTTATCTAGTATCCAGGGTATCATGTGGTGTCTGATTAAAGAAAAAAGGCTGGTGTTATTCTACATTTTTTATTGCCAACAAATCCCAGGAAAAGACCAAAACAAACAATAAGTTAGTCCATCTTGCAATACTTTCGATACCCCTATCCTGTCTGTGGCTTTCAGCCCAAAGCCCATTCATTCCTATTGCAGATGTAGATCTTTAAAAACAGGTCACACATAAATATTTTCTTTTTTTTTTTTTTTAAAAGTGTGAAAAAATAGTGAAAAATGCCTGTTATCATTTCCCTGAGTCAAAGGTTACATTTTTAAATGTCTTATTTTGTCCAACCAACAGTTGAAAAGTGAAAAATATTCACTTCACTTTCATGTATGACAAAGAAAATCATTAAATAATCACATTTCAGGAGCTGAAAACAAAAAATTTGGCATTTGTTGCTTAAAAAATGACTGAAACGATTATTATTCAGTTATCAAAAATAGTTACCAATTAATTAACTGTCAATCGACTAATAGATTAATTGACTACTCGATGAAGCTCTTATGTCAACCATTAGTGTGTTTTTAATAGTTTTTGCACAACAATGGAAGTTTATGGCACACAGGAATAAGCTGTATCAGGCTTTAAGACAGTTCTTCTTAGTAGGATCAATTCATTGTTGGTTTTGGTCTTTAAATGGGATTTTTTGACAATAAGACAAATATATATACATATACATATATATATATATATATATATATATATATATATGTATATATATATAGATATATATACACATCACCAGTCTTATCCTTTAAGGATAGGTGAATAACATTTCTTTAAGCTGCAGGGCTGCGCAGCGTCTACCAGAAATCTAAAAATCAAGTTATGAAATTCTCCAAACACAGTTTAGGCATTTCAGTAAATTTGATGACTGTAACTTACAGGTAAATACTTGATTCATTCCCTCCAATATCAGGTGACTGCAGCTTCTGGACCAGGATAATGATAATCCCAATGAACAGAACAAAATTGATCTGAGGAACAAAAGCAAAAAATACACTAATTCTCAAAGCCTTGTCATAAGTTACACTCCAGTCCAGCAAGCAAAGGCTTAGCATGTGTCAAAATTAACCCACAGCATCTGTCATACCATTATGGAGGCCACAACTGGTCCTTTGATCACCCACCAGAGGGCAGTGTTCTCGTTTGTATCCCAGCATCTGGAGGAGGAGGAGAACAATGCATATCAATAATCATTCAGCATGCTCTCCTTCACTTTCTCTGGACACTTTGTAACACGTAGCACCTTACAGTCAATCATGTGGTCATTTGCAGAGTGAAAAGACAAAGTCAGAAGAGAGCGGAGGATTTAAAATAGAAGCAGGCCCTAATAATTGAGAGTAATAATATTTTTTTTATTAAAACTACTTAGAAAAATGAGTGTAATACTTTAATGTATAAGTCTAAAACATCTAAATAGTGTTTGTTTTCTGACATCCTGTATTGTGCAGAAGAAATATTTAAAAACTTGAGAAAGACGAAGGAAAGAAGGCTTCAGAACAATTATGAATCTTATCACATGCTACACATAATCGGTTTTCTAATATTTTGACCTGACTGCATCTATTCAATTATTCTAAAAACATTATCAGGATAATTTAATTAGCGCAACAGAGAAGGCAGTTATTTTGTTCATGGGTTTCATGTATTCTACCCCCAATTTTTTGCAATTACATAATCTTAAATGGTTTAGTTGCAAAGATGCAGATAAGATAGTTATGCAAGAAATTCTCTTGATGCAACATTTAGACTTTAGTGTTTGAGTCTCAGCATCCTGAAGGCCCCTGCTTCTCTGCTCTGATATGTTCTCAAATGCCATATGCCACTTGTGGCGACAGTGACTTGGCTGAAGTAGGAAGAGACGCTGGGACATACCCAGTGTTATGAAAGTGGAGCCTCAGAACGGCCCAGACAGTGACACAAATGGTGGGAGTTCCTGTAAAAACAGTGAGCATTAATACATACAGTCCATTTTTAAAAATCTGATACAGTATTATGTGATCGCAGTGCTCATCTGCCTAATCATTTGGAAAATTGCAACATACTGAAACAACAGATTCATGTTTTATTGTTTGTAACCCTGTTTTCACTGTATCCATCAAAAATGTTTGTCTCAAGAAGACATTATTATTTCAGCTATATTTCATTAAAGCCCCCTTCCACCCTTGCTTATTGTTACTTGGATGTTTGAGCTTCACTGTGCAGAATGATGTATGTGCAGAGTTTGACACTAGAAGGCTTTTTTTTTTACCTTCATCTGCCGAAGGGGGAAAGTTTGCAGTTTAAACAGGAAACCTGAAGCCTCTGGTGCACATACACTGAGAATGGACTTTACAGTGTAGTGGGAGACAGCAGTTAAACTTTTAAAATGAAAAATATTTGCATTTTTGTGGATTGTGGAGTTTTTCAATGAAGCAGTATACATCATTTTACTTATTTTGTGTGGCCAAAACATATCAAACACAAACTATTAGTCAAAGCAGAGTATTTTCATGTCTTAATGTCTGGTGGGGATCTTTAAGGTTTTGGAAAAGTTTGACTACAATCAAGTTTAACTAAAATCTTGGGTTTTGTTGGTTTTTAGTTCATATTACGTGACAAAACCACAATGTTTAGGGGATGGGAATCCAGAATATCAGTTTTAATCAAAAAATGCACTTACTCTCTCTGTATTTCTATAGAAATCTCAACTTCACTCAAAGAAAGGTACAAGAAAACTGACTTGAAGTTAAAAATATGTCATGAATCTGAAAAATTACAGTATGAACAGTAATTAAAGAAGTTGCTGTTTTCCACCATTGATGATAACTACTCAGGAACGGACACTTACCCCATCCTACAATGGTGTACCAGTAGAAGTAGCGTCTTTCAGGAAAGAAAGTCTCCACCAGCAGAGTGAAGAGATACAGACCTTCAATGAACAGCCAGAAATAGTTGGACATGACACAGTAATGGAAGAAAACCATCACTGCTTTACACGCCACCTGCACGGGCAGACACATGATGAGTTGCATTAGGTGCAGCAAAAGACAAAAGAAAATCTATTTTATCAATGATTTCACATCTGTATTGCTGATGTTAGATGTTATATACAATAGAGAAATATTTGTAAATAATTTGTATTTTGCTGTATTTAATTTGCAAAGGATAATCAGTTCTACAGTATGCATAATTAGGATCAATAATGACTGTAATCTTTGGTTTGTGATTGCTTAAAATGTTAAAAACAAGCTGCCTGTGCTTGTTAGCTTAAGCGGGCATTTTCAAGAAATAGACAGGGCCACACTTACATGGGACTGTCCTTTTAGGGTATTTAAAGTGTATTTAAAGATGCTTTTTATTATCTCACTTATTAGAACTTCAAATTTTTTTTAGTAAATTTAAAAATGACTTGTAGGTGGGACATAAGCTTTCTTGTTTTTTCTCCACAGTAAAATACTCCAGCATTTTGTTGCCACTTCCAAATGGAAAATCCATGCTTAACAGTCAGTCTCTCCTTTAAAAGCTCAAGACAATAAATGTCAGACTGACAAATGTCTTTATTCCTGTAAATCACAGTGTAAACAGAGATTGTTGTCACTGGGGTGACAGGGTTGCAACACAGTGCACCATACTGCAATTACTCTAAAAATGTATCATGAGACGATGAATGAAAATGCAAACTGTGTCTCTAGAATTTCACAGCCAGCAGGAACAACACGTCACCTACATGTCAGGTGGGCTGTAATCTAGTGACATCATGTTAATGAAAGAGTCTATATTCTGAGTGGGGTCAACCAATTACAGCGCTGATCTAATTCCCGGTACCACGGTGCCTCGATGGTGACCTGTGATTGCCATGGCGACAGCGGGAAAGCAGAGGGTTTTGAAAAAAGGGCAAAGTAACCATTGATATGTTAATGGCACTAGAAGACTTTCACTGGCCTTGCTGAAGCCATTAGCATACCTAATTAGGTTTATTTATCATGCCTGCTTAACAACAGTGAGCAATGTGTTGTTACCAGACAAAGCCTAAGAGCTTGTTCTGCATTTGTAATCAGGAAGTATTAGTCATCTAATAGCATGTTTGCATTTCTGTAAAATTTGCATGTGATTGAACTTCCTTCAAAGGTGCATATCAGACAGGAAAGACTGAAGGAGGAAAGCATCAAGCTCTCTTTATATCTCATATAGAACAGACATGATCATATTTTACAGACATGCTTTCTTCTATTAAATGAGTGGCTGCGCCTTGACGAAACCCTTTATGGAAGCGATTAACCAAGATTCTTGAAAACACTGCGCTACTGCCAATACTCCGCAAACTTCTTATAGCGACTCAAAACCTGCCAGCAATTATTTCGTCCAAATATGGACCATTTAGAATAATAAATGCCTCATTTTGCAATTAAGTGCTTCAAATTTAAATTAATTAAACAATTAGCCTTGTGAATAGAAAATGACCTTTTCATTTTTTCATTAATATCCCAACATGCAGTCATGGCTGTTTTTTTATGGTGTTGATGTAAACCATATGAGGAAGTAACTTATCAGCCACAGATTATATTGTATTAGTGTATATAGTATATATATATATAGTATTAGGGCTGCTGCAGGGACAGTATATGAAGTAGTTACTGACTGTATGTACGAAGCAGTGGTCGCTGTCCTCCTGAGCGTACAGCACGCCGTCCTTGATGAAGACTGAGATGGCTCTCAGGATGAAGGACACAAACAAGTTCATGTGAATGAAGTTCCTGGTACAGTGGAGCTTCCTGGATAGAAGAGAGAGAAAATGTATACCATCTTAACTTGTTTGTTTAAAAAAAAACAAAATCTTTTGTGTTTACCCTTTTGAATCCTTGGCTGCTTTTGCTTGGTTTTTCATTCCTTTTATTCTCAGGCTTATGGTATAGTCACTACATATCTTAGCTATCCCTTTATTGGTTTTCAAACATTTATTAGAGCACATTTTCAGTTGTGATATCTTGAATTTTTTTTTTTGTAAGTCGGTTTGATTGAGCCATCTATAGCACTCAGTTGGGTGCAGAGCAGTTTTCAAAACCTTTTCAGGTAGCTTCCTTCCAGGAAGTTAGCAACAGAAGAAAGTCTTTAGTATGTAGCCTGTTTATGGTGAAGTTTTCATAGATAATTACGTATTCTTTTGATTTAGTTTAGGTTAGTTCAGTGGGCTTTACTGAATAGAATAATGTAAATGAAACTGCTCCAAATAATTCATTATAAGTGATAGTTTTTTAACAATTTTGCTCAACTAATTGGTTGAGATGTCCATTAATGGGAAAGGTAATATTGCAAATCATTTTTAACAAAACTAAATGTCATGCCATTTAGAAATGCAAAAAATAACTTCTCGTTTGCTTTTGTCTGGCACCATTAAAGGTGCCACAGAGTACATTGTACAGTACAGAGTGTACAGAGTACATTGCTATTATAGATTAAGTTAGGCTACTCAGCAATGCCATAATTTGGCATGTCTGTGACAAAAAACAAAACAAAAAAAAAGTTTCATGCAATTTTAAATTAATTGAAAAATGTATCGATAGGCTAAAACAAGCAAACACATTTAATGGATTTTTGCACCATTGTTTTTCATTCCTATTTCCATCGGCTGAATATAATTTTGAGTTTTTGCCAGCAGGACTCAAAGGGTTAAAGAAATTTCTCAGAACAAGCTGAAAAGAAAACCTATTCCCATAGCATATCCCATTTTTGAGAAACCTGCCTTTTGGAGGCCTCATTGTGAAACTCACCTAAATCTGCAGAGGATGACCATGGCTGTAGTCAGGGACACCAGTGATGTGCTGTAGCCAACTGTGTACAGAGCCTTCACTGATGCGTAGTACATGTCCTGGTGTTGGAAACAGAGAATATATTAACAGCGTGCGTGTCTGTGATAAATGTGAGAAACTTTAGATTAGGTGAGAGAAGCCGTACAAGTTTGGTGGTGTTGTCATAGAAGAAGCAGACGTCCACATAGTGAGGGAAAGGTTCAGACCAGCCGTCCTCCGTACAGTTGCGACTCACCTTCCCCATTTCTATAAGTAACAAATATGCTTGAACTCCAATGGGCAAAGTTGAACTGAATAGAAATAAGTTTGTAATACAAATATGTTCAAAACACAGTGAGTCTCTTGGTTCCACTGACCATCCTCGGGGCCCATGAAGTCATGGAAGAGCTCTGCACAATTGACCACCACAACCTCACCGACGCTGGCCGCCTGCCAGCAGGTCAGGTTGTCCCACATCCACGGACACACTGAGCAGCAGAGGACAAGAGAAACAGAAACATGTGTTGGTCAGTATTAAGTTCCTATTCAGCATAACTGCTGTTATGTCTCTGAGTAAATGAATTTGACATGAATTTAAGGTAATTGAATTGGAGATAATAGAGTTTCATTTGCAAAGATATATAACATTTACATGACACTCACAGGGACAAAACTGTTGCTAATATGGAAGCAAAACTCACTCTGTTGACCTATTACGCTTTATTTTAAGTACAATGTTTCTGTTTTCTGTGCACCTTTGTTCTCCTCCGAGGGTGTAATTTCCTCTGACGACGTGGTGGACATGTCCTTCTCACTTTTAAAAACCAACCATCTGGTATCCCCAAACAGGCTGAAGCAAAATTCTACTTAAACCAGGTCCATCTATTATTTTTGTTTTGTTTTGATCTCCCTCTATTCATCTGACTCTTACAATAAATCTCACACCCTTTATTTTCTGCACAGCTATCACATCTTTGATTCCTCTGTCTCCATTTCTTTCTGCTTCCATGTCCTTTGTCTTTATGCTCAGGTGATTTTATAGAGCTGCAGAGGCAGGTAAAAGTCTGATTGTATGTGTGTTCACTCGCATGCATTTTGAGTGTGCATTTGCTCACGGGTGCGTCTGTGTATGTGTTCCTAGACGTGCATGTGTGTGTCTGTGTGTTTGCAGACCTTTCTCTATTCTGCTCGGCTCTCTAATCTGTTTTGGTTCTGTCTGGTGAGCCGGACACGAAGCCAATTACCTTTTAAAGGGCAAATCTGAGCCAAATGAGCCGCACTGAGCTACGGAGGTAACTGGCTTAATAAAGCACTCTGTCTGCATCACTGGCTATCTCACACAAGATCCCACAGTATGCTGAATCCTCAGTGGGCTGCAAAGATGCAGCATACGCTCTACACACATACTACACATTCACACTATACAGTACACAAATAACACACAATCACAGGTGGATGGATTCTCAAGATGGACAGAAATTCTTTCTCATTAAAGCTGATCTGATCGAAGATTTCTGAGATTTATTTTTGTATTTAGAGTCATGGTGTGCAACTGTTGCAGAATACTGATCAGAGGTTCAGAGCTCAGTTCTCTCAAACAACCACATGTATCGAGCATTCATTCATATATTTTTGTTATACTTTAAACATTGGTCTGAGAGGAAAGCTCTGGATGTCATATATGTCTTTTGTGAGAATATCTTATAAACATCTACAGAAGACAAACAAGCAGCAAAATTAAAACGCAAATGAAACTAATGATTGTTTTTGTCACTTATTAATCTGAAGATTCTTTGCTCATTTAATTGTTTGATCATTTGGTGTACAAAAATAAAAAGTGAGAAAAAGGCCAAGGTCCGACCAACGATGATGTAAAACAGAAAGAAAAGCAGCAAATTGTCACATTAGAGAAGCTGGAGTCAGCTTCTGCTTTTTTGCTTGAAAAATCACATCTGATCAAAGTAGTCAATCGTAATCATAATTGATTCAGCTCTAAATTTAAAACACTCTGAAGGGTAAATAAGTGTCCTTTTCTGTAATGTGACACCTATATTAGTTCTCATTTAGCTTGGATGATTTAATTCTGAAATAAGAGACGTTTTGCAGGCAATTGTAGATCTGCTCTTCATTTCGTACCAGCTAAATTCAGCTGGATGGTGATTACATCATCAGACAGCAAATCATTACGTAGCAATTTCACACAGCCTGCAGACTAATCTGAGGTCAGAGTACCACAATTAAAAATATGATAACAAATAGATCATGAAATTCACTTTTAAGAATAGATTTTGATAAATCAGAAAAGAGATAAAAAAAACAGGTCCCATCTATCTATTTCTTTTCTCATACATTATTGTTTCCCTGTTTTCATTTGTCTATTTTCACCTTTTTTTGCTTTCTCCCTCCCACCAAGTCGGATTTCTGCAAACCGGGCATTTTTATTTCCTCACTAACGATTTGCTGTCAGCAGAAACACAGCCTATTTCCTTTTAAAGGGACAGGAGGAGACAGGGTTCAGTTAAAAGGTCAAGGCAGGCCAACACGTATGGTTATAAGGTCTGAAAATGGATAGTTGAACACAAAAATAAAACAAACTGCCCATGTTACAGAAGAATAAGGGAATAAAATAACAGCAGGATGCTTACTTCTAACTATAAATGCAAGTGTAAAGTACAGTAAGTAAAATACATTACGCACGTGAGTTATTTATACCTCCACTCTAACCCACCTCAGGGGCTGAGACGTTATCAAAAAAAAAAGATATAAAAATGCAAAAAACGCAGACAAAAACAGTTTAAAATACACATGCAGCTGGCAGTGTAGCACGCAGCAAGACTGCAGCGCTGACCTTTAAAATACACAGATGAAAAATGAGCTGAACTTACGGCGCCTCCCTCTCTTTAAACTTGTTATCTTACACTCTAAATCTTTTATGTTTCATGTTTTTTTCAAGGAGCCAGTGGCTGTCAATGAAGCCATGAGTCACAGTGCAGTCTGGGAGTTGCAGTCTGTTGGGCAAGTTTCAAAGAGTGGGAGGCCTGCAGCAGTTGCTAATGAAAACCGCAGTTCATAGCCAAGAAAATGATTGCTTCCAGGATCCACATACCAAGTTTCCTGTGTTTTTATAAAAAGAATATGTGGGGAAAAAGTGAAAGCAGCTCAGCGTGACACTGCACAAGACATTTGGTTTGAGAACTGTATGTCAGGTGGTTGTTTGTGCTGTACAGCGGCATTTCGGGGTGATATGAACATGATATAAAACTCATCTTTCATCCTTATATGGCCTTCTATGACCTTTTCAAAACTGACTGGATAAACTGAAAAATGCCTGATTGATGAGAATAAAAACAAGGTTGTTTTTTTAAAAATCATTTTTAAGAGATGTATGGCTTTCATTTACCAGCAGTCTAGTCCTTTCTGAGTCACCAAAGAAGATGTAAACAGCTTAATCACAGGCAGAGCCATAAAAAAACAGGTGACTTCATGCCAAATTCTGCACACAGAAGGAATGCGAGAACACAGACAAGCACACATGCATGCCCATACTCTCTGACACATTCTCACTTACCTAAATCAAGGTCATCGCTTGGGTTGTGCAGCGAGATCATCTCCATGCATTTCTCATGTTCACGCTTGATTATACAGTACTCGGACTCCGAGGCCACCTGGAGGAAACACACAAACACACACAATGTCACACTAAATACTGACCGTATGGGAACACTGCACCATCGAGAATTTACGTTTTTGATCAGCTTCCTGTTATAGCTTGAGGGGCTCTGACATAAACACAGTATTAACTGCCAAAGTTAAAATATTTATTTTGACATGAGATGTTTTCTGTATTTGTTTATGTGTTTTTTTGTTTGTGTTCTTCTCACTACTTTGAAGTGGGCAGAACTTTGTTAGTAAAGGGTGATGTCAGGTATTTACACGGACCAACCAGAAGAGTCAGAAAGTCTCTGTTGCCAGGGGAGATGCAAACTCATCAAACCGTTTGCAGATACTTCTTATGGAGCAGACATTGGTTGTGTCCAAAATCACTCCTAATATATATTAGACATTAACTCTAGTAAATTGAGATGTTGGACAATCGTCATGTCATCACTGACAGGATTATTGTTGCAAAATGGTCATTTTCACATCTATGAAATGCAACATATTGCATTGTGGGATTATTAGTGCACATGAACTAACTTTTTTTTGTTCCATTATTGCCATTTTTGAGGGTATTGTGGCCTATAGATCAAAAATTTCCCACTCAGTATTCAGACACTCAAAAAACATTGTTATTTCGGCCCAAAGGTGCGTTTTTGAGTGCAAAACTCTCCTGGATTCATAAATAAAATTTTTTTCAAACATTAATTTTGATTGTTGCTTATTTTGTCACAGATATTTAATGATAGAGAGATACAGGCAGCACTTTTCAGTGAAAAAGCTCTGATAAACCCACTGCACTGATACACCTACCCAGCACCAAACAGCAGACAAAGTTAGCGGTTAGCTGGTGAACGTAGTCAAACATTTAGCGCATGAAGAGCCAGATATTTCCCTCAAGAGTTGGCGGAGACAAAAACAGAGCTAAAAGCAGAGTAAATTCACCTTGTGGACAGAAACATGACTCCAAATGGATGCTACAGTAATGTTGCTTTGTGTCTACTGGATGTGAAAATCAGAAACTGTTTGCTACAGTAACACATTCGCCAACTACTTTATAATGTGATAACATGTTAATGTAGTGTTTACAGGTTGTTATGTTGCCCCAAAGTGGCCCAAAAAAATCAATGACTGCACCGCGAAATAAAAAAATTACATGGTCCAGGTAGTTTTTCTTCGTCCATGCATTAATTGTTCTGCTACCTCTTGGTATATGTCACATTTGTCAAAAAGGTCTTTTTGATGTATGTGAACGTTAATCATTTTTGACTCACCTTGAACTCGGTGGCGTACACAATCACACCTGATTTGGTGCGACTGTCTATTTTAACATCATCCATCATGTCAAACTGCTCTTGACTTTTTTTTAGCGGAGGAGATCATAAGTCAAGAGATGTGCGCTTTAACAAATAACTTGAAATTGTACCTTTCCCCCCATATTCTGCTTCAACCGCAAATACACCCCGAAACGGAAAGTAAAGATGCTCTAATACCTGCAACTGTCACAGGAGCAGGTGGACAGTCGGTGTTGCCTGCTTGAAGGTGCAGTCAGGGAAACTATTTCCTCAGAGTTAGTGGAGTTACTGCATGTCTTCTCAATAACTCCCCCTCTCACTCTCTTAAGGCCAATCTCTGTTTTGCACCCTTCTTGCACCCCCACCCTTAACTCTCACTGTGAAATGATAGGTGTAATATGTCCCAACCCTCTGAGCCATGGCTGACTCATCACTCTATCTCTCTGCCCTCCAATATGAATTCACTTCAGGCCTCGCTGCCTAGATAAGATAGGGCATCAACTGACTGTGAAGATGTCCCCGGATTCGCTTCCTTTCTTTATCACACTGCTGCACGTGGGATGAATTTGAAACCACTGCATGAATTATGTGAAACATCATTAGAGCGATGTGGTTTGGGTTTGTATCTTTTTTTTAATCTGTCGCCATTAGGCTACATTTCCAGGTAATACACCAAGAAACTGTGCCTCACCAGGATGGCTAAACAAAAATAACAGAAAAAAAAAGACATGAAACGTCTTACTTTTTTAAAAATCTATGGTGGTGTTTTGATAATGAGACCGACACTGGCATTGTTAGAAAGACCTCTCTTTATACCTGTAGCAGGAATCGATGTTGCTAAGCAGCAGGTAACCAGCTAGGAGCCAGCACAAACTGTAGACAAGCCTTCCCAGAAATGAGAAATAATTGGATGCAAATGACTAATATCTGTTTGGCATGAGTGCAGACAGGCCTGTAAGATGGCAGCATGAAATGTGCTATTCAATAGTGTATTTATATGTAATCCTGGATAACAGGCAGAATATGTGTGTTGCTGTACACACACACACACACACACACACACACACACACACACACACACACACACATATTATATATACATATTTCGAAACATGTTTACTGTCCTTTGGGGGCAACTGCAAATAGCTTCCGTTCGAGGGTATTTAAGATCTGGCTGTGTACTCACTTGGCAGAGAGAGATGGAGATCTTAGCAAGTGACGTTGGGTATGTTTTTCTCTCTCCAGAACATATAATGCATTGTATTTTTGATTGTATTCACTACCTCAGCTGTTAATGCTCTTTGTGTCTTTGTGTTTTCTTGAATGATAAAGGCAAGTTTTCCACCACAAGAGCAAGCTGAAGTATATGCACTATTGTTCTTAGCTGACTTATACCTAGTGACTGACAGGTGTGGAAGGAGGAAGTGAAAGCTAAGCTAATATGACCTGTTCAAATTGCAGAGTAAGAGAGATAACGCAACATTTTGGGTGTGTGTGATGTGCTACTGTGTGTAACTGTGTATTATGTGTCCTGTTTGTTTTTTGTTCTGTACTGTTGTGTTACTGTGCATATGTTTTAATTGTGACCTGCCAAGGGACTGCAGATCAAAATGCTCCTTAAAAAACAAATAATTTACAAAGGATTGACAGTCAAGTTCAATAAATTACTTATTTTTAGCCTTACTAGCCATACACTACTAGTGTCAGTCTGTCTTTGTCTGTTTACCACTTTGGTCCAGACTGAAATATTTTAAAATTGTTGGATGGATTGACATGAATTTTTGTGTAGACATAAATGGTACCCAGGGGATGTATCCCACTGACTTTGGTGATCCTCTAGCGCCACCATGAGCTCAAACTTACCAAATACCTGCAGCATGCTAATACATTAAACTATGATGATGAATATGGTAAACATATACCTGCTTAACATTAGCATGTTAGCAAGCTGATGTTAGCATTTAGCTTAAAGCACTGCTAGTACAGCCTCACAGAGTTGCTAGCATGGCAGTCTTCAATTATGAAAAAGCTTGTGATGATACAGTGACTTCCTGTTTACAGAGTTGATTGCTTTTGGTTGACAGTGCTACAGATGTTTCCTGGCAACAAATTTGCACATCACTAGCTAAAATTTCTTGAGTTTTATCAGTGCAACAGGACTTGTAAATCCTAATTTTGAAACTCTAATCGGAGACAGACGCCATCATTGCACATCAGAGGACAGATCAATGATCTATTTTTTAAAGTGTGCTTCTTGTTTTCTGCTCTCAGTCACTCCTCTACTGTAGCTTTTTAAATCTATCTCCTCTTCTACTAAAAACAGATATCTGTCCAGATAAGCTGTCCATTTTGAAGCTGCAGAAGCCCGTTTCTCTCCCCAAGGCTATTTTCGAGGGCCAGATAACTCCCACTACTGGCACACCGTCCAGATCCATTTGACACACAATAAGTACATCACAACAGATGTATCTGCCACATCAGCCGCTGAAGGTCAGCTGGAGAAACACATATGTTAGTTGTTAGGGGGCAGTGTTAACATAATGGTTAGAGAAAATGTTTGTGGCTGCGAGGTTGCATTGTGAATGCATTTCACTCTCCCTAGTAACCATAATCAGCTGATAGAATTATTATTTTTCTAGCAATTAGAACATTTGAGGAAGAAAAAGAAATATACCAAAAGGGTAATGGGTAAAAGATGATACCCATGATGTCAGATTCACATAATGTTACATATATTCTAACATAAAAAAAACTATTTCTGTATTTATGTAGTTTAAACATGGGAACTGCTGCTGTGCCACATCGGAGCACTGGATATAACTCCTCCCACACATCTTGCACAACTTCAGCTTTTTATTTCAATGAGACTACTAATAAAAGTGAGTCAGAGCAGATGGATAGGCAGCTCTCCATTCAGCTGGGCCATCTGTTATTGTTCTAAAATGCAGCCAGTGACCTTAACACAGAGCTGATCCAGGATCTGCAACGTATGCTGATGTGCTGATGCGTCATGAGGTGATTCCTATCCTTCCAGTGCTTGTCAAAATGTACGTATGAAAATAAACCAGAGAAGAAGCTGACACCGTTATATATATATATAACGGTATATGGCTACACATTCCTGTATGTTCCTGAAGCCCCACCCCCCAAACACACACACACACACACGCACACACACACACACACGTACATAAGTGCACACAGTAGATACACAAACTACTCACCAAGGGCAGGAGAAAGATTGCAGTCAGCAGGAAGCCTCTCATTGTCTCCTGTGACGTGCTTGTATCCAAAAGGCTTGGTGTATGTGCGTGTGTGTGTGTGTGTGTGTGTGTGTGTGTGTTCACTGGGATGCACTGAAATTGCTCCCCTCAGCTTCACCACACTTCAGCATCAAGGGGTCTGAAATACAACACACAGAGGAAAAAGAGTCTGAATGAGAACAAACAAAAAACAACATGAGAATGTGTTGGATCACTCTATTATGTTGCTCTACTGTATGAAAAGTGCTATACAAATAAAGTTTGATTGATTGATTGATTGAAAGTAGGACTAAATACTCCAAATATTCTGCTATTTGTAGCTCAGTTTACTGTCTTCTACAGTAGCTAAAATGTAAAATCTTACCAAAATGGCACTGAAATCGATTCAGAACACAGCAATTTATGTATATATTGGATTCATATTTTAAAGAATAACCACACAAACATGCTTTCATGTAAGAGTACTGTAGGTGTTTCTAAATAACATTTATATTTTCTTCTGGAATGAACGTCTTCATCTTTCACATGAGCTTTTTGCCACAAGGTAAAAAGGAGTCTTTGGATATGATAATTCATTTCTTGATAATCTACCATGTACAATTCAATGTATCGTACTTTACTATATCTGTACATGAAATAAATCAGATTTTATTGTGTCATGCAGGCTGATTGTGAAAAAGAAACCACAATCGTTAAAAAACTTGATCTGAGATGATTGCTTAATTAATTGGTTAGTCGTTCAAAAAAAAATAGTCAGCAACCATTTTGATAATGGAAGAATCGTTTAAACAACAGAGGATTTTCTGCTGTTCTTTTTCTCATATGACAGTGAACTGGTTATCTTTAGGTTTTGAAGTGTTAGACAAAACAAGCAATCTGGAAATTGTAGTTTTGTATTTTCTGACATTTTACAAACCAATTGGCTGAGAAAATAATCAGCAGAATAATCAATCATGAAAATAAAATAATGATAAATAACTGTTGCAACCCTACAAAAAACATATTCTCACTGCATTGTCTTCAACCACAACCTGTATTTTAGAAAAAGATTCATGTTTCATTACAATAACAGAGTTATTTTTTGTACAAAAACGAATCAAGTTTTAGTTATTTTAAACTGATACCTCAACCTACTCAGAAATGGCACATAAACAACACACACTCCTTCAGCTGGTATGTATCCCCTTGATCAAATCACAGAGGCAACATTTGTTGATTTTTTACTGAGGTTATATACGATCCCAAAAGATATGTCATCACCTAAACTCTAAATTAAAGCAGGAACTTGGCATGGATTTATAAAGGACAAGTTGATTACCAAAGGCAAGAAATGTGGAAGGATCACATAAATGTTCCTTTAAGACAATAAAATTTATGTGCTTCGGGTCAGACTTTAAAACAACCAAACAACACGTCCTACTCATCCACACAGCTTCCTGAAAACACAGTGATTCTGCAAACACAAAGCACACTGACCAGCACCAGCAGAAACACACACATACAATCAGTGAAACAGAGGGGCGCACACATCCTCTCTCTAAGCTAATTCATGCACACACACAGACAAATTCCACTGTGTCCCTTCCTTCTAATACTGAATCCAATTACCTCTAAAGCATCTCTCGGATGCTTTATCAAGTAATAGGACAGAGCGTGCTCAGAGGAAAAACCTGGAGATATAGAAGTAGGGTTTGAAACCAAACTGCTGGGATGCAAAGGAAAAAAAAACAAAATCAGACAGAAGTACAGACAGACAGGGAGAGGGACAGAACTGGCAGATGGAGACGAACGTGAAATCAATTAGACTGTCTTCTTCTCTTTAACCCAAAATGTCACAGCAGCCATGTTGCTGGAGGCTCCAATGAAGTTAAAACCAGCCCTTGGTATTTAGAACAAATCCATATGGCTATTTGGTATTAAGAAGCACTGACTCGTGCAGGAAACAACAGAGGGCTACACATCAAACTGCCCTGAGGGCAAGAGAGCAGGAGAGTTTTTGCTTTGCTCAGATACATGTGAATTACTGGAAATTCTGTCAAGCTTTACAATCACAGGAATTAGGAGAAAATTCTAATTCTCTTCAGTCCAATAGGAAAATAGCTTTCCCAGAATACACACTAAAAATGTGGGTTTAAGAATGGAATCATTGTAATTTATTTACAACACAACAGTTTTCACAAGGCTGTTAGGCAAAAAACTGGCGAGGAACATCCAAAAACAGAGTGAGTCTAACATTGGATAGGAAAACTGGGAAACACATCCACTAAATTAGCACTGGGATCACTACAGTAGGTTGTCAATCAACCAGATGACTGTGAGTATATATGCATACAGATGCAAAAGAGAAAACAGAGAGAAAACACTGAGAATGGCTTCAAGTCTGTGCACCATCCTCAATGATTTATCTCTGTAAAAGGGAATTCAAAGCTCTGTCTCAACATATCAACATCCTCCTCGTGTGTGTTGAATTCCTCTGAACATCGTGGTGCATTAATTATTCATTTTCAGTTTAAAACGATCCTAGTAGCTAAGACACGATTCCAATTAACCCAAATGCAAGTCTATTAATGCTGTGAATAGATACTGTGCATGTCTGTCAGTGTGCAATAATGCAGCCATTCAAATTCATTAGTTCTTGGCAGCTTTGGTAATGTTCTTGTGTGATAATCATACAGGCCATATATAGCTTACATCGCAGGAACAACAGTTTATCTCTGCTGCAAAAGAGCATTTTCTTATTATTTAGATTGCAGCTTGCAAAATGTCAAACGATTTGTGGGCAAATCGGAGGGAAATGAAAAACGCAAAACAGTCTTAGTTACAATCAATCATTGACAAATGATTGTTCCCTTGGTGGTGCAGAATCAATAGGCTAATTTAGCCCAGCCTTATTCCCTATTTTCCGCATTCGCAAACGTTTAATTCATCAATGCATGTGGGTGACCTTCGCTTTGAACATGGAAAACATCAGCAAGAAAAGCGCCTACCTCCCCCTTATTTATTGTACACTCACTCGCAATTCATCCCTAGCTTGTCTGATGCCTTTTAATAAGAAATTCATGTTTTTAAAATATCTATGATTTTTTTTTTTTTAAAAGCCTTCATAATTGATCAGCCGCAGATGAAGATGTGAGTAAAAGCGCGCAGCAGTCGCCGAAAACAAGTCAAAAGGAACTTACCGATGCGTAATTTTCAGAGGCGCAAATATCTACACATGAAGCCATCGGTATTCACGGACAACCGCCGTGTTTGGCTGTGAATTGTTCAGGTTAACACCTAGTCGTCTTTACTCGTAAGACGTGCGCGGTTATCGTCCTGAAAACGACAGGTGCCGTTACTGCTTCTGCTGCTGTTGCTGCTGCTGCAGGACGCACTCACCGCGTTGGCTGCTGCTGCTGCGGCACCACGACGAGGTGGAGGAGGTGGAGGAGGAGGAGGAGGAGGAGGAGGAAGAGGAGGAGGAGGAGGAGGGGGGTGTAAGTTCCTTCGGGATTCGCACCTCGTCAGACAGAGAGGGCAACAAAGTGAGACAACAGTTTAGTCTATAAATGCAGGTACTGTACGCAATTGGAGGAAGACAGAGAGAGAGAGAGAGTAGGTGTGCTGAACTGTAAGTGAAAAATCCTCTGACATGTCTCCGGGTCGCAGGCGTGGGAGTTTCTTCCCAAAAAGCAACTATTCATAAAGCTCTCTCAGCCGCTGACATTTGTGTCTGCGCCTCTCAGATGCTCCAGAAGGCACGAGGTCCGGTTCCCTGCTGGGTGCAATTTGTGAGGCACTGAGTCGACCGACTGTGACTCACATTTCGTCGAAAGTTTAACATCTGAATTCCTGCATGTTTTTCAAAGAAACCAAACAATGCATGCAAGTGGCTGTATTCACGCGGAAGTGATCTGCAGTGGCCACTGTGGCCGCTGGCAATCTTGTTTACTTTCAGCACCACGGACAGCGACCACACAATCGCCTGCAGGCATCAATGAACTAAAAAACAAAAGCCTCAAACAAACTCAACCACAGCATTTGATGTGCAAATAAACACCCTCTTCCATGTGAATACTAAGAGCTGCTTTACTTAAATCTCATCAGGACTGTCGTGATCCAGGTTAGACAGTTTCTAGTGGCAGCTACATGCAGGCTAGTGTTTTGAGTGCAGCACAACACAGAAGTGATTGATCACCCAGCTGGGGCCTTTTGATGGGTTGGCCATAAATCAATGAGGCATAAAAAGTATTAAACCCTGCCATGTTGTGGATATTCTGGGAGAACAAAACAGGAAACGGGAAAGGCTGCAATAAGACACTAGTCCTATCAAAATGTATTAAAAAAAAAAATCAATGAAAACGCCTGATTGGATGAAGGGTAGTGACGCATGTTTCCCATCGTTCCCGGAACATTTTAACACTGGTAATGGACCTGCCTCAAGGACATACATGGAAATGCTCACATTGAGAGAAATTCAAAATTTCTCTGTGTGGCAGTCAGTCAGCAATCTTTAGGCTATTTTTGTCACATAATAGCAGGCAAGACAATGATTTGAGCCTTGTTTCCATGGCAAACACTCAGCTGCATCTTCCAGTGGCTTCAAGTGTTTTGGCTTTTCAGTTCTCTGTGAATGTGAGACCAAGTAAAGAGGCAAAGACTGTATTTTTACTGCTGTGATAATTACAGCAGCGTGGGAACAGAACAACAAGAGAGAAAGAAGAGAACAATTGTAAATACTGTACTTTTATTTAGATTTCTTTTCAGAAATATCTCCTAGACAGACAGTCTGAGAGATAATTCAGATACAGTTTAGATTATTTTGTACAAGAATGAGGATACAAATACATTCAATTGAAAAGACAGTAATACAGTGCAGGAAAGGAAGGTAAACAGAAATCATTTTTTCGCCTAGTTAAATATGAGTGAATATCTGATGATAAAATACAAAAATTGTGAAAAGTATAAACAAACATAAACAAGCATTCACCTTATCTTGACAGCAGTGAATATTTTCTAAAAAGAGGTGCAGATGGGTCTTGTCTGTCAAAATGTGAAATCATTCTCAAAAACCTCTTCTGAATTGAAAGTAATTTGGTAAGATATGATGGATATGTAGCAGCCCAAACAATATTGCAGTAGTTGATAAATGGAAAAATGAGACTATAATAAAGAGTTAAATGAGAAGAAGGATGGACCAAAGAACAAATTACTGTTCCATTGATAAATATTTTAGATTCATCTTTGGAGCAGGATTGGTCTTGTTACAAAAGATCATAAGATAATATTGAGAGTAAGCTTGTTCAGCCTGAAACCATTTAAAAAGTTTAGTGTTTTAGTGTTTTTCATCATGTGAGGCTATAAGATTAGCGTTATCGGCAAATAATATAGGGAGAAGACTTTTACAGGTCATATTCAAGTCATTAATGTATTTCAAAAATAATAAAGGTCCGAGGATAGAACCCTGCGGTACCCCAAAAATGATTTTTAACTCCTTAGATATGCAATCCATTAATGGATACCAATTGTTCTCTAACATTTAAACAGTAAATAAGCCACTTGAGAGCAACATTTTGCACACCATATTTATTAAGAAAGAAGTAAGAGTTTTGTGATTAACAGTATCAAATGCTTTGGTCAAGTCTAAAAAGATAACAAGCACAAGTTAGCCATATAAATGATTGTAAAGGATGCTCTCAACTAAATGCTCTGAGATTCTTGTATAAACAAGTTTCTCCAGAATTTTTGAAAATCAAGGTAATATAGATACTGGACGATAACTGCCAAAATTATTGGAATCACCTGATCTATAAAGTGGTATAACTGGCAATTTTAAATTCATGTGGGATAACACTAGACTGAAAAGATAAGCAAAAAAAATATGACTTAGAGGATCAATAATATAATCAGTTCATTTCCTTAATGAAACTGCTTCTAATTCCATCATGTCCTTTGGCAGATTTTTTTAAATTTATAATTATACTATGCACTTTTTTTTAGCACTGGGTAGCTCAAAAATGCAGAGTGGAGGAAACTTACCTTTAATTAAACTACATGGGCTATCATCAGAATCTTTGATGTTTGATGCCAGAGAGAAGCCAACATTTACAAAAAAAACCCCATTAAAACCATCAGCTATCTCTCTCATGTTATGAAGAGTACCATCCCTCCATAACACCTCAACAGGTACTACTGATTTAATAATTGATTGATGAGGCTCCAAGTTGACTTTATGTCTTTAGATGCTTGGGTAAATTTGTCTGAAAAATACTTTGTTTTAGCTTTCCTTAATGATTGAATAGATTTATTTTTGTATTTCTTATAAAGGGGTGGGACTTATAATAGCTTTCTTATATAGTTTATTTTTTAAGAGAGCGTTTTCAGTAATTCAGGGTTTCCCTTTCGTAGAATCTTTCATATTTATCATTGAAAAGCATTTCTCGAAAACGGAATTAAAGAGCACTAAAATGTCTAATAAGCTTTTTCAACATCTTGCAATTTGAAAACTTTACCCCATAAAACATTAATTAAAGACTTGAAGGACTCCATATTTTTTTTTGTTGCAAAATTTGCAATATTTTGTTTTCTCATAGACAGCGTTTTTACATTTGATATGCATATTTCCTTTTGTATGAAGAAATTGAAATACAGGGAAATGATCAGAAATATCAGTAAACAGTAATCCTGAAGTAAGTCCTGACAATGTTGATAAAGATGTTGTCGATGAACTTGTTATTGAGGTAGGTTTATGAATCAAGGGATAAAAATAGGCAGAATAAAGCACATGAAGACCGTAATTCACTTTTAAGAAGATTCATGTTGAAATCACCAAGTAATACACAAAATTTATGTTCCTTACATATCATGTATAGTGTATTATAAAGGTCATCAATAAAAGTGCTAATATCAGAATCTGGTGGTCTATAAATGCACCTAATTATAATGCTTTTCCCATCAAAAGGTAAGCAAGATGGAATTTTAACAAACACTGATTCCACTGTGGTCTTATCTAGGTATTGACTAGTTCAAGAACTAAGCTTAAGTTCAAGAACAAACACAGGCAGGATTGCGGCCACACTGTGACTCTTAAGTGTGGCCCCAGAATATAATAATCGATTTAAGGTTTCAGACATTTGCTCAAGGACATGGTGACACTCATGGTCGGTGTCATAATTGAAATGTCTGTCAGTGTCAAAGGTCAAACCAGCACCCTTCTGGTTATTAAATGACCCACACCCCCCACCCCCTCTCTCTACACACACACACACACTCACACATTTCAAGTTAGGAAACAAACATTCTTAGGTGCTTTTTATTAAGAAAGCAACCCTTGAAAACTCTAATCTGTTTTTTTATCAAGACTGTGTGGGTGTGATTTGATCTGATTTTCCTGATAGCAGTCTGGCAACATGAGGAAACAACCCCACAGTTATCATCATGTTTTGATTAAAATATTTCTAAATTGTGATTCAGACTCCCTCACTTGAAATCAGGACAAACAACACATAAAAAGAACACGATACATCTGAAGTGCATTAACCACAACTCTTCGAACTTTGCCAGAAAATGATGTGTTTGTCTAGAATCCATCATTCATAGTAAGATGCTCAGTGAGGAAATACTTTTTCAAGGACTTTAAATAAAATCCACAACACAGCTGGCTTAAGGGTAGAAGAAAATGAATTATAGTTTTATTTGTATTGTATGGACAAAGTACATGGATAATTTTGCTTGGTTCGCACTGTAACCTCGGCATTACAAACCATTTGATCCAAGTGTGAAACAATGTAGTCCACTGGTATTAGAGGAAGTACTGTTTTATAATGCACACACATAATAGCATTAACCTGTTTTTTATGCTCTGTGCAGTAACAAATAGATTTTACAGAGATTTCAGAACATGCTCTCAAAGAGATGAGAAGAGTGGGTTTGTTTCTTCAGTTGCTTTATTGATATAACAGTCTCTTGAAGGTGTGTATGCTCCATTGCACTGCCACTCAATGAGCCTCTCCACAGGATAGCTCTTCCTCTCTCTGTCTGGCTTTCTTCTGCCATCAAGCGCCAATCAGACTCTCGGATTGCCATGGTGACTTGTCTTCGACAGAATGTGGGAGAGAAGCATCAAGTGGTTGAATGCTGAGCCCACCTACCCACCTCATCTCGAAGAGGACACCGCGGGGAACCAGGCAAGACCTCATCCTCACCCCCGTTCCCTCTTCATTCTCCTCCCACATATCGGTCTCCCATTGCGTGTCTCACTTGTAGGGGATTAATCAATCAGCTATGCACATGAAAAATGGCAGAGAAGGGGGTAAACAGGACTATCCACTGAAACTATGTTGGTTGAAGAAACCAAAAATAAAAGACTGAAAGGAGGAACAGGGACATTTGTTCATCTGCCACTAACTAAACACAAGACAAACTAAATCAGAGGAGAAAGTGAATATTTCTTTTATGGTATTTGTTCTGTAAAGGTGTGCTATGACTATTTTGATAAACTAAGGGACATTAAGACAACAAAAAGCAAACTCAGGAGCAATTTGGAACTTCCAACAGAAAGCACTGAGTTGCAATTTTAAAAAAATGGCCGGTTTCAACCTTTGCAGGTGGCTTTAAAGCAGAAGAAAACACCTCAATCTGACATTTTTACACATTCATTCAATGGCGGTGAATCCTGACTGGATAATTGAAACCACAGGTGCATGATGATGAGAGTCACGCAAACTCACAAACCAGGATTGAAACAAACAAAAATAATGCTATATTGTTGCATCAAGTTTAAAAATCCAAAAGTTTTTTCTCTGGCGGGGTGTGCATAGATTTGATCTATTTCACGCCTTCAATCCTTAAAGGGATAGTTTCACATTTTGGGAAATACACTCACTTTCTGTCAGAGAGTTAGATGAGAACATTGATACCACTCTCCTCAGCCAGCAGCTGGTTAGCTTAGCTTAGCCTAACTCTGTCCAATGGTTACAAAATCTGACTACCAGCACGTCTAAAGCTCACTAATCAACATGTTGTATCTCGTTTGTTTAATCTGTGCAAAAACCTGTGGGTGTAAAGTCAAAAACCAACATGTAAAGTCGGTCAAGTTGTGGTTTATGTGCTGGACTATTTCTTGAAATTTTCTTTAAGAAATTGGTCTAAAATATAATAATTGGTTATCTTGCAGCTCTGAGTTAATATTGACAATTTCACATGCAGAAATGTGTTCACCTGTCAATCAATTTTCTGCAGATTTGCCCTCACTGCAGGACCTTTCCTCCTTTATGTAGTGCTGACCTGTTTTACCATTGTCACTGAACAAAATATTCTGCATGCTGTGTCATTAAAATGTCTGTTTTTAAATATTTAAGGTCTCGTGTGCAGAATTTTAACATTAACATATCATCACCACTAATTCTGCTAAATTATCATAATTACCATAAGCAAAGAGACCACCGCCGAGACGATTGGCAGCCTCTGCTGGACTTTCTGCTACATTTCGTGTACTACCGGGTTAAGATTTCACAGGAAGGGCTGCGGATCTTCCAGTGCAGAAGGAGCAAATGTTTTCTCGCAATGACAGATGGTGAGATGAGCAAAAGGCTGATGGAAAATTCTCAACTCTCAGTTATGAGCTTGCGCCCTCTTTCTTGCTTTCTTAAAAACAAATGCACGTGGAGAGATGCTAGTGAGACAGAGGAGGGTTTGTGAGGAATGTGTCCTTAATTTAGAGACATGAGCACTAACCAACCGTATGTATACCACTATGGTGTAACAAGTGTGTAAGTTGCCTTGAACATGGACTCATTTTATCACTTTATCACAGAATATTGGACAAAAACTTCAGAATGCCACTGACCATCTACTGAGAGACAGCAAAACTACGGAAAACTACATTTCTTCTTCTTGCAAATACAATATTGAATTCCAAGTTGTTAACAGTAATTCGAAAATGATATATTGAGGTAAATATTTAACACAGAGAGACATAGAGAATGTTTAGTCTTTCATGAGGCTTGTTCTGAAGCTGTCAGTGTCAGTATGACAGTATAAGGCCTGGACCTCCATTTTGTTACTGACAACACTGTTCAAAAGCTTTTGATTGCCTTTAATGTGACGCTGGCAGTGTGGATTGACTTCTCCGAGCATGCTGATGTAATTGCAGGTTGTCAGAGAAAGAGAAAAGCATCTCAACGAAATGTTCTGTAATGGATGACACATGTCGTAACGAGGTCCCTTCGCTAGTGTGGGAGAAGAGGATGACAAATCATGCAGCAGAAGTCTCAGCAGGGGAGATTTTCAGGGCGTCTGAGTGCCTGAGAGTGTTTGTTTCTACTGTATTTATTGTTAGTTACCATGTTCAGATATTCTAGGCAACAGTGGTGGTAAAAAAAAGACAGATAAAGGAGAACTAATGATTACTTGTCAGTTATAATTTGTGTCACTGCAATAGAAAAATATAAAACAACAAATAACCATTCAATGTAAAGAAACAAAGACAGCATACAAAGTTCTGCACAAATCCAGCAAATTAAACAAACAGGGAGATCTCCTCTGACTACTTTATCTTTAAAACTACACTATATGTACATGTATATACTCTCAAATGAACACTATTCCTCTTAAACAGCTGTTCACAAGAGGAATAGTGATCAGTTAGGCCCATTTTTCCTCGATCTGTCTGAATAATTCTTAACCTTAAATCTACTAATTCAGTTTGAATAATTCTTAAAAGGTCTGAAAGGCCTAAAATCATCCAGGAATTCATAAGAAAAAGCAGAAGGTTAGATGAAAATCTTTAAAAAAACATATGAACATAGTTTTGTGTGGCAGAAATATATGTTTTTTCTGCTTTCCTGTTCTTTAATACTCTCAATCCCTCAGATTGTGTTGAGACTGGGGGGTCATGAACCCCAGGTTGGGAACAATGACTTTCATCTTGGAGGAAAAGGTAGCCTATCTAGGCTGTTAAGACACATAAAAGAGGATTAATCCTTTATAGGCCTTTGTAACTTCCATTTGGAAACACTCATGATCAGCTTCTAAATTTCCCCAAATTCATCTTTGTTAGAAAAGCTTGGATTTTTTTGGCCTTACACTTTCAAACTTGCATGTGTCTTTGTTTTCTCAAGCTCCATAAAATCATGGTTCTGTGGCTTTTACGAGCCAAAATACATAAACTAGAACACAAGGGACTAATTGGCTCAAGGTTCTGCTTCTCTACACTGTTGCTATTGTAAACATCATGTGGAGCATCAAAGAGATGAGTGGAGTTATGGTTGATTGTGTCTCTGATATTCCACAAAATACTACAGAGGGAGCACACGCAAGTTGCACATAATACACAGAGATTAGTTTTATATCTCTTTGCTCTGCTGTGGTTTATGTAATGTATGCTAGGTGTTAAAGAGAGACAAGAAACTAAATTGTAATGTTAGCAAACAAAAAAAACAAATGAATAGCAGGACATTGATATGGAAATCAGAGCAATATGTAGCAGGAGAGAAAACTGGATATCTCTAATGTTATACTCTGCGTGGCTCTGTATATTCTAAAACGTGCGGCATTGATGTCTTTGTTTCCACCACTATGACTTTTATTTCTTAGTCATTGCCTCACGAATGATGACAGACGGCAGCACTACACACTCTTCCAAATGGCGTTTTACAGGTTGTGTCTAAACATAATGGTTTGTTTGGAACATTATGTATCTCCTGCACACATTAAAGTTGAGAGAGAGACAATTAAGGATAATTCCCACCCCCAGTCAGTGAATAATCACGCTAAATGCACCTGAATCGGGGACAGAGAGTGGAAAACAAAAAGCCATTCCTCCCTGATGATGACAGTCGCTGAGAGCAAATCTGAAACATTTCTCTGCTCGGAGGTATATGTGTGTGGATTTCACCATTTTTTTTTGTATGGTTGCAGATTGTGGACTGGAAAAACTTACACAGCTATGCAGGAAGAAGAGTGTTTTCTGTTGGTTTTTAGCTTTTGTCAACATTTACTTAACTGCGACTGGTCATTCCAAACACATCACCCACAGCTTGGTCAAACAGGTCTATCTATGAGCAAAGATCCGCCATATTGATCACTATGCAGTTTTTCAGTTGATTAATGGTTGTCATGTGCAATGCAGTAATCACTGTCATTCTGCTTTAGACAACTAATTATAAGGCGAGTGGAAGCCAGCTGCATGACCCCCAGGCTTTGTTCGAGCAGCTGGAGCTTTCAATACGCTACAATGACCATTGATGTCTGAGATCTCATGAATCTCCTGAGGCTGGATTACAGAGTTATTACTGAATGCTACTTGTTGGTGATCCCTGAATATTAATTGTAGGACTAATAATAATAATCCTCATGAGATATTTTGTAATGACGGGATTGATTTCAGGTTGCGTAGCCTCGGACTTACTTGTCTAGGGAAACATTTGTCACATTTTTTGTGAGCCTGCTCATTAATCTACTGCTCAGTCTTCTTTTTCTACAAGCTCTTAGCCATGCTAGTGGCTCTATGGCTCTATGTATGGCAATGTTGGTCAGTCGGTTGGCTGGTCAGTCAGTCAGTCCACCACTTTGATTCAGACTGAAATATCTCAACAACTATCAAATGGATTGTATGATTGTTTTTTTACAAACATTCATGGTCCCAAAAGGATAAATTTCTTTCACTTTAGTGATCCCCTGACTTTTCATCTAGTGCCACCAGCAGGTCAACGTTTTCACTTGCTCTGAGAAATATCTCAGCATCTACTGGATGGATTGTGATTGTATACATTCATTCTCCTGAGATTATGTATCCAATTGAATTTGATCCCCTGACTTGTCCTCTTGTGCCACCATGAGGTTGGATTTTGTGGTTTTAAGTTAAATGCCTCGACAACTAATGGATAAATTAGTCGTGAAACTTGGTACACACATTCACATCCCACTCGGGATGAATTGTACTAACTTTGGTAAACCCTTAACTTTTCATCTAATGACATCATCAGGTCAAAATTTCATTGGTTTATGACCAAATGCCAGCAAATCTAATGACTTTCCCATCAGCCTCAGCTGTACTTTGTGTTTAGTGCTCATTAGCAAATGTTAGCATGCTAACATGCTAGACTAAGATGGTGAACATTATACCTGTTAAACATCAGCATGTTAGCATTGTCACTGTGAGCATATTAGCATGCTGACATTAGCATTTAGCTCAAAGCACCAATGTGCCTAAATACAACCTTCACAGAGCTGTTAGCATGGTTGTAGATTGGATGTGTTCCTGTGGAAGCCCATTTTCGCCAATGTGATGGAAAAAAAAACATCTTATAAGTCAGTATAATGAGAAACTTTCTCAAAATAATTAGAAACTATCTCAAAATAATGACTTTGTATCTCAAAATAATGAGTTAGTGGCATAACGCCTGTAGATGGCGCTGTTCAGTCATTTTCAAGCTAATTCATGAACTGAAAAACAACAAATGGGGGAAGATGAAATGAACAAATCATAGAATGAAATGGTCTTTAATTGATCTACAATTCTAAATTTTGATCATTTTAACTGTAGCATTTTTTTCTTATTGCCCTTACTCATGGTAAACTGATTTACGGTCTTATTGCTATTTCTGCCTGTTTGCTGCCTGCTCAGTATTAGAAAGTCTCAAGAAAACAATACTCCAATATGACAGGGGTAGCATTTTTATCTTATTGATCTCGAAACCTTTATTAGATCTACCTTGACAAACATTTAAATGCTGCTTAAATGTACATGTCAATGAATAAGTATTAATATTCCAATAATATAGAGAGAGTATAGTAAATATAATACTAAAGTGCGGCATTTTGCATAATGAGTACTTTTACTTCTGATCATTTAAGTACATTTTGCTGCCAATATTTATGTATGCAATACTTTTACTTGTCATGGAATATTTTTATTATCATATACATTTTAAAGTATACTGTAAATTTAGTTTATCATTTTAACTAATGTATTGAGTGTTGCATTCACTGTCTGTGAGCTGCATGTCTGTTGTCCAAATTTAATCATGAGTTGTATTGTAACAAAAAACAGTTTTGAATTGCACACATCCTTTTAGTCACGTATAGTATGGATATGGCTTCCACAGCATAGCATAAAAAAAGAAAAACAAGGAACAAAACCTCCCAGTTGTCATGGAGACCAAAAGAGTCTGATGTGGTTTTACATTTACAGTATTTGCTGGGTATGTGCAGAATCGAGATGTCGGTCTTCTCCTTTTTGATCTGAAAAGAAAAATGTATACAGTACAAATTCTGTTCTGTAAGCACAAAAAGTGGTGGATCAACAAGTTTGGAACTGAGACTGAGAAAATGTCACCTACTTTGATTCTACAAGGAAAGAGACAAAAAGGAGCATGATGCTCACAAATATAAACAAAACTGCCATTTTAGACCAATCACTGACCATAAATCTCTATTACTTTGGTTTTCAGAGGTAAACAGACCTCTGGTCAAGAGGAGGTCATAGTCATTCCCACACAGATGAGGAAATGGTCCCATGAGAGATGTATGATGATTACAAAAGACTATTTACGTCCAGGGAAAAACAAACCAATATGTGGTTGCACAGATTTTCACATCCTATTAGCCAGTGTGTTTTCTGAAAGCACAGGAGGGAATTAAGGTACCGAGGTCACATGAACTGCCCTCCAGACTGTGGTAAAAAAAAAAAAAAAAAAAAAAGCCTCACTGTCTCACTGCAATTTTAGATACTTAGAGATCCTCCATCTTCCTGCTGCAACCAACAGGGCAGGTTACCAAGATGATTAACTTCTTTCAAGGTCCCAGTATAGTGCTAATAAAAGATGATGTCACCAAACAGTGAGCTCAATGAGATTAGAAAACAGTATGACTTTGTACAGGTGACATCTAGTTCATATGCTCAAAATATTTAGCATGCAGAGAGAGGGCTGCACAGGTAACCTACAGAATATATACATACAGAAACACATGCTGCTAACTGGGAGTCAGTCCAACTATTAATACTACAGGAGGATTTGGACAACTGACCTGTGCCTACTTCTACCCCATGGTCTTAAAATCTAAGTAGCAGAGGCTGAGATATTCTGACTTTTTGGGTGTTTTCAAAACTATACAGTAGTTGGTTTGCTCTGGTCCGAATCGGTGAATGAGTTGGTAAACTCGGTGCATTTTCACCTTGGTTCGATTTCTTTTCACGCAGAAAAAAAAATACAAACGAACCAAAATGCATCACTAAAAGCCATGTCAGAACGTTCCCTCTCCTCATGGTTTAGTTGTGTCTGGGCCGGGAGCAAGAACATAAACACAGGAAAAAGGTCCTGAAGATGCTCCTCTGGACAAATGCAACAAACTTCATTGTTAGTCCAGATCGGACCTTTATTCATTCTCCAGCTAGCTGCTAGCAACTGTTGATTTTTCGCGTCCACATCCCAGTATGCAAAGCACATCTAGCTATAGGCAGAGTATGCCTTGTAGTTAGGTCAGATCAAGGTCGGATCATGTTCACACTGCAAATAAACCACTCCAGGATTAGCTTGGGACCTGACTAAGACCACTTCCTCTTAAGCGTACAATGTTTTGGTCCACAGTATTTGGTCACAGATCAGTAACAGATCAGTAAAAAAAACTGGATGTAACAATGACTATTAACATCTGTGCAAGTTGAAGATGTTTCAACTTGCACAAAATTTGCGTGTATCCTGGAGCTTCATAAATGTACAGAGACAAGATGAAAAAAAAGTGAGACTGGAAGGAAATAATAGAAAGAACAGGAGCCTCTGGTGACTTCTGAGTTGAGTCAGAAGCTGAGGTGAACACAAACACGCAGAAACACCCCAAAACATACGGTCAGTCTGTCTGTTACTAACTAGCTTACAGCTGATGTACAGTTGGTATTTTGGCTGTTTGGGGCAAATAAACACAAATGGTCCAGTGGTCAAATATGCACGAATGAAGTGAGGCAAACATTCACTTCATACAAGCGAGTTTTTGCCAGAATACACATTTAGAACACACAGTTAGATACTTTCCTGCCTCCTAAATGCTCACTTCTACACCTCCAGTTTGTAATGCAGGCTTCCTGTTATAAATGTTAGTTTTAAGCCCAAGATGAGGTTTTTTTCTTTCATTTTTTGCAAAGCTCCCTTCAGAGCCACAGAAGATGTTATACAACAGTCTCACATGCTGCGTCGTACTCCTTATAAAGAGTTAACTGAACTTAATATGTAAAAACAGTGGAGTGTCCCTTTAATAAGTGAACCCTGCTCACCCAGCGTGTTTACAAGCACGTTTATAACGTGATTAAAACCTGATTAAGGCAGCACTCAAATTATTGCATCTGCTGTACATATACCTTAATTGGGTTATATTAGTTGAATTATGGCAAAAATCAGAGCAAGCATAATCCACTTAACAGACCTGAATTGCTCATAAGTCTAAAATTATTTTGTAGCATGTACTACACTCATTAGTCTGATTTCCTAAATTCTGCACATGCAGAATGTTGCAGACTTGCAGCCAAATCGCTCTCGGCTTGAAACAACTTGAAAAACCAACAAAATCCCTCCTTCTCTTATCTTATTTTCTTATTTTGTGTCACTAATAACCTGTTTTGTGGTCTCTTCTGTGGTTACTGTGAACCATGTAAACACTTTAATCAAATTAAATCCCTTATTTGTTTATTTGCAGTGATAGTGCAGGGTCATTGCTTCAATCATGCTATTACTTAATCTTCTAATTTACACTAATTGGGCTGAAGGTTAAATGCACAGAAAGTGGACAGCACAGGGGGAGCAGACACTGTGTGCTGGTTTTACTTCCATTGTTACCATATCCCAGCTTCAGCTCAGTTGAGATCTGATGAGACTAAACTCAGAGGTGAATGATGTTTGTTCACGCAGCAGCTTTCAGTCACAGAAAGAGTAACCTGTGTCGAGGTCGCATTTGTGAAAACCTGAGACAGCTGAAGTCAAAAAGGAAAGAGCGACTGAAATCCATTAAATATGAGCAGCCTCGGGAGGGTTAATCATTAAAGCTCTTAGATCAACACTGGCAAAGAAAAAGGGAATATAGTGGAAAGCAGTAAGATTTGTCCAATAGACAGATTCATTTTTGTTTAGTTTTATATTGAGACAAAATGGAACTTTAAAGTATCAATCACATGCAAGTGTGTAAAGCAAACTTAGCATTTTTATTTGTCATTCACCAAACACACAGGATATAAAGCCATGCCTTCAAGCAAACACAATTTTGGCAAGGTTGCATAAACACATGCGCACACACACGTAAACCCAGAGTTTTACCAAACTAATAGAGTTAATCTTCTCTGTGGGTGTACTGAGCAAATATCTATGTCGGCAGGTTTATTTTGCACATACTGTCACAAAAAGGCATCATTTCTCATTGTTGCTCATGTGACACGATCCAAGCCCACACATTAGATATTAGCCAGCGTGTGAAAAGACTTAAGCATGCCAAGATTATTTGTTTCCCACAATAAATATATCACTGAAACCATCAGACTACAAGGCACCACACAAGAGAAGTTCCTTCCTACACACACAAACACACGCAGATGTTTGGTTTGGATTGCTGAAGAAAAGACGTGGCGTGCGACTCCAAAGCTTAGTGATGCGAGCACACATGAAATGTTGAGTTGAGACAGAGCACAGAACAAGCAAATCAATCAAAGGGGTTGCAGCTTAGACAGTAAAATTATGTGTGAAGAATGTACCGTGTTAAGTTCAACAGCAGAAAGCAGATGCTAGTTGTGTAAGGAATCAATAATTTGTGTGGGTCTTTTAAAGGACATATACAGTAGTAAGTGCACTATATTTGTGAGGTAAATCAGATACTATACGGTGTGTAGTGAATGTGCAGGTCTCAAGAGGTTTAAAAGAGTGGAGGGAGAGTGGAGGCCTCATCTGCTGTGGATCAGTCATATTACTATAAACCAAAACTAGACAGGACTGTATACAGCAAGAAATAAAGTCACAAAGGCAGCAAGAATATCAGTAGTTCTTGTAAGAAAATTTCCATGCTGTATGATCACGGTGTGTTTACATGCACTCAGTAAAGTCAAGTTTCCATCCAAAGCTGGTGCAAATTTTAACCAAATTTACTGATTTTCCAGAAAATATTTATTTGGTTCATCAAGATAAACAGCTGGTGGCGCTAATTTTCCAGTCAGTGCCATTACATTGTAGAAAAAGATCAAGAGCAATTAAAAGAGTGCCAGTCAGACCTCAAATGGTGAAAAACAATGTAGAAAACATTGTAGATATGGCATTTATGTTTGTTTCATATACTAATTTGAGAAATGTTACAGTCTCATCATCTCTCCACACAGATCTGATAAGAAAGTATGTCCAAATGTTTGACTGGTACTGTATTAAAAACACTGATATTTGCAGATTTTATATTATAATTTTTTTAGTCTTGTAAAGTTCCCATTTTTTTAATGTTGAATCCAATTGTACCCTTAATTCTTTCAGTGAAGCACCTTTTTATGAGATGATACTGTATATATGATCATGGGCAGTTTGAGAATATAGAGGGGGGAAAACATAATTAGGGCTGCTTTAATCCAAACAGATGGCACTGAAATCCCAGATTCACCTGCAGGTCAACATTCTCTGTTAAAGACACAGACTTTCTCCTTTTAACTAGAAATACTTCTTTTAAAAAAAACACTTTAAAATAGGAAAAAATGGCTGATTTTCATGCTATGAACTTAAGTGTCATCTGCTCAGATGCCTGAAAGACACACTACAATTCACACTCTCTAGTTAATATTTTGAACATAGACCTTGTACAAGGCAAACAGAGTGAAAGAATACTCAGGTCTATATACACACACTTTAGTGATTAGCTCCAATGCAAAACATCTGTGTATTGTTGAGCTCACACAGGATCATAGTCGTATTATAGGCGTATTATAGTCTTAAAGCATGCATGGACTACAGAAATTAAGGTTAACAGAAACAAATGTATAAGACAAAGAAGACACATTTAAAAACATACATATGAACACAGATATACTGCGTCACTTAAAATAAGGTAAACACAATAAATGTGATCACATTCGTCAAATTAAACATGCAGTGTTTATACAATAAACTAAGACAAACACAGAGGTGCATGTACTTACCAGCAGTATAGACGTGTGCTCCTTCTTTGTTTGTTGTTGTTTATGAGTTTCACCAGGATCTTCACAGGTGTTTAACTTCTGTTTATCTTTACCTGCTTGCATCTGTCTTGTTTTTTTTTTCTTTCCTTCCACCTCAGGCAAAGCATGACTGAAGGTGAAACTTGTTTATGTATCCTTCCTCTCTGCGTGTACGACATGACAATGCAGACAGACATTTAGTCGACACCAAGTACTTGACTTTGGGTTAGATCTCTATGAAATCAGTGACTGTGCTTTCACCTGTAAATGCATATTTCAGCAGCTCCTGGGGACGTAGTCATTGTCACGGGCACACTTGTATCTATGTTAACCCATGTAGTGAGCATTACTTACTATATGCACAGTATATGTGTGTGTGTGTGTAAGTATCTCCAATTGTTAATACAGAGGAGATAGGCTACTCTGCCTGCTTAATGTACATTTTTTTACTGCTGAAGAATATAAAAACACTGTCCCTGATAAATCATAGATATAAACACAAGTCTGAATAGTAGTGAGGTGGTGTAGGTATCTCTGACCTTATAAACCTCTCTGTGGTTTCCAGTTTACTTAACATGTATTGTCACAGCATACATGTACATCATTAAATCTTAAACTGGGGCCTAATGAACCCATGCCGTGCTCACACTGTGCTGCTTCTATTTCAGTAACAAGACAGGGCACTTTGGAAAATGTGATTTAATCAACTTACGTCACAATATCTCTTTGCATTGAGTAAAACTAAGTGCATATGGTTGTAACTAGTGAAAATAAAATATGCTAAACACTCTTTATTTCTTTTGACATCAATTTTCTACAATTTGCAGTAAACGTAGGCATTTTGTTCACTGATGTAGATATTTTATCTTTGGGTAAATGCTAATGAAAAAATTAGCATTTCTCTCATACTGTAAGTTTAAATAATGTTTAATAAGGTTTTGTGCTTATGTCCTCAGTGTGGTTTGGTTTTGTGGTTTTGTAGATCATTATTACACAAGATTTTCTAGATATTTCCATTTATAAATAATCCAAAATACTAAATCCAAAATCCTTTCTGAAAGTTGGTGTATACCTGAAGAAATCAACATATCTGTTTTAGAAGCCAATTTGACATAGTGGCCATAGTGGAATTTCAACTTCGACACACAATCATGGGAAAAGGAGCAGCTGTAAAACGGCGGATACATTTTGTTGAGTGTCACAACCTCTGCAAAATGATTCAGAATTTCATCCATTCAGTCCGATAACATTTGGAAAGTCTAGAATTGAATTTTTTTTAACCCCATTCAAGTTAGCTGGAGGGCTAATCTGGAAGTTAGCCGTCTCGGTTGGTGGATGTCTCTGGTGCGCATGCTCTGTGGGCACATGGGGCCCATAGAGCGTGTGCAGTGTGCACTCATCCGGCTAATTTCTTTACAATGGGAAGTGGCTTTTTTGGCTTCATGCGCCACTGAGCAACTTTCACAGCAATGAACGGGGCCCCGCCTCTGAAGCTGTATCCAGTTCTTTTTATACATCCATGGAGTCCACAAACCAACGGTTGAGTATGTCCATTATTTTTTTACAGTGACAGACATCAAAAGATTTGGTGTCATTGATGTTCTGTTCGACACTGTGTCAATCCTAAATATTTTCTGTTGTGGTCTGATCTTTGAAATATGTGCCAGTATTTTGGTCTAAACACTGTAAATGTGGGCTTTTTGCAGTAGTGCTGCTTTTTCACGTGTGTTGAGGACTTGTTAAATAAATACTGACACGGGGTGGTGTGATACTGTAGCTGCAGTTTAAGAGTTATTGGGAATCATTATGGACAGATATATTGCAAACAGTCTACTTCTTAAGGGGTTTATCCTTGAATTTAATATGATACAGACACTGAAAAAGCAAGTTAAGTATTTAAAGAGATTGTTGCACTTTTCTTTTTTCTCAGTTCTACCACATTACCTTTGAACACCATCCTAAATAGACATATTCTCCTGTCTCCATTCCATACCACATAACTGTATACAGTATGGATTTACTAAATGTCATAGTATGCTGTTTTTGCAGCCATTTTTGCAACCATTTCAACCATTTACAACAGAAAATTAGATATGTGCACCTACAGATGTCAATCAGTGCGATAGTTCACATTTTTTGAAGTGGGGCTGTATGAGAGATTTACTCTTTTTCTGTCTCACCACCACCTGGAATTTAATTGTGAGCAGTACAGAGGCAACTCATTGATCCTCATGTATGAATCTGGGACAAAGAGTGGCAGGAAAAGCCCGAGTTTAAATGATTAGATTAACAATGGCTCTGTTCCATTAAGTAGCATCAGTAAACCAGTGAGCCTGCGTACCCTGAGCCTGGCTCTGGAACATGTTAATGTAATGTGGTCATTATTAATGTGTGTTTGACAAGTCAAAATATCTGCTGGAGAAAGATCTAAACTAAATACATATTTAGCATTTTAGGACAAAATAACAACCTAAAGATTATCTGATTCCACACAGATTATAGTAAGCACAGTAATACAGTAAGTTTATATAATCACACAGAAAGTAGGAAGCAAAATGTTGCAATAGGTAAAATGAGGAAACATTTAATTATAAATAGGATCTAAAATAGAGAAGAAATGAAAAAGAAAGCAAAAACATTTTTATTTTGTGTTTATTGTATCACTTAATTGAACATACATTTTCTGATTTTCAATCAATCCATATTGGTAATGTTTATTCATTTATTCAATTTTAAATTAACATTAATGACATAATGCCCCTGCACACAGCATTTACTCACAGTCATGTTTTCTTTGATTTCTCTTATTTCTCGCACAGGCTGAATTATGTATGACTATCTTATAGTGACAGACAATGTAAAGGAGGATTTCCCCTCCACCATCTTTCAACTAGATTCATGTTGCAAAATCAGCAGAGCATCCCGAATGACGCCAATCTTTGCTGTAAATTTTAATTGGCCGCAATGATTTTAGCTCAGTACTCACCAAAAGTAATAAATTCAGCAGGTCTGCGATTTGTAAGTCAAAATCATGGCTATGCAGCACACTGTGGCAATCAACATTTTTACCTCAGCCATTCAATCATAACTCCTTATCATCAGATTGCCATGGCAACTTGGAGCAGTAAGTGTGTGTGTGTGTGTGTACTTTGAGGGATATATAAAAAGCCAGAAATATCCGAGGTGACTGGCCTTCATCATTACAGTGACACATGTGTTCGATGTCACAGAGTACCTGAAGAAACTGGCAAAGCTCTCACCTGTCAGATTGGGACAGGTTGACTGTGACGTCCAGAGAATGAACAGTGGATGTAGAGACGGTGGGAATGAAAAGAAGAGGCGAAGAAACACGTACAAATCAGAGAAACAAAAACAGACGGACACATGATGTGCGGCTAAAGAGAGTAAAAAAATTCAGACAGGCAACAGTCTGACAGGTAGTTTCAGCTTTGTGAGAAGTTGAGGTGAGTGTGCCGGTAAATTGACATGTGTGTCATGTTCTCAGTCCACAACACGGAGAACATAATTCTGGACAGTGACAGACAGTGATATCGCTTGTGTTTTTACAGCAGAGCAAGGTGTTTTGACTATGAATGTGTTAAAAGGTGTGTCACGTAGGATTTTAACCTGTACATACAAATGCAGTGGTGAAATGTAACTAAGTCCATTTAAGTCAAGTACTGCACTTTTGAGGTGCTTGTCAGATTTTCCATTTCCATACTTCTACTCTACAATTACTGTGCTTTTTATTGCACTACATGTATTTGTTAGTTTACAAGTTAAGATTTACATACAAAACATGATAATTTAGAATTGTCTCCCAGGGGCCATTTGTCTGCAGAGTACTTTTACTTTTGACACTTAAATATATTTTACTAATAACACAATATGTACCTTTACTTAAATAGCCTTTTCAATGCAAGACTTGTACTTGTAATGGAGTATCTTAAATTGTGTCAAGCATGTGTCCTGGGGAAAAAGGAGAAGGACCCAAATGCAGACACCAAGGCTGAGCAGTAAAATGAAAGGTGGTTTTAATAATCCCCAAAACAACAGGCAACAGAAAGGTAGTCCAAAACAGGTATACGAGTCAAGAGGGCAAGGCAGGCAGGTCAGAAAACAGGCAACAAGAACACAAACAGCAAATATCTGTCAGAAGAATCTGGAAATGGTACAGGATAAGCTGGCTAGACCACAAAGGGATAACATTGGCCAACTGGCAGAGAATGGATGGCAGACGACTGCTATATAAGCTCCTGGGTCTGATGTGGTAATGAGCAGCAGGTGAGGATAATTGAGGAGTGGCAACAGGTGAGCAGGTGGGTGTGGGAACCAAGCAAGAAGGTCTGGGGGCATCTGGTGGACAGGTAGAGAATGGCAAAACCAAGGGAAGAGAAAGTGATGGGCTGCAGGCAGGGACAGAGGCAAAATGGGCAAAGGAAACAAAATAGAGACTGAGGCAGGAATCTTGACAAATTGTGGTATTTATATGATTAATTGTGGAATACTTCCTAACAAGGCACAAAAGTTGTTTAATCAGTTATGAGATACAGTACAGTGTCCATAAATAACAACAAAAAGGACATTCAGTAAGTCTGTTCTGCTAAGTTGCTGTCAGCATGACGTGTTAATGTGTCTGTGTTGACACCTACACAACAACATATAATTCTGCCCTACAAAGCCAAAACACAATAACTGCATGTTTGGCCAAAGTTAGAGTTATGAGCAGAATCTGACTTTTTGAGATTTGTTTTGCCGTATAAAAATAACCTCAGCATATAAAAAGCACAGGGAGGTTGGTGGATGTGGGTGTATCTGATTCTAGATGAGAAATTTTATGTGTTGTTCACTCAAACATGGATTGCAATTTGTTTTACATGCATCAACACACCAGAGATCAGTACTGCATTACACCAGGCATCAGAGGCTACTGTAATTAGTATCAGCTGACTTTTTAACAGCCACCAATTACATTTAAGCTCTTTAAGCTCTGTAATCTCCCAAGCATGCATCCTCATACTTCAGATTTTTCACACTGCCGCTGCTGTTGATACTGTTTCTTCCTACCTGCTACACACTGTCATTGCTGGTTGTGCAGGTTGATGCTCTTTCACTGAGGCTTACATATGAGCAGCGTCATTAACATTCCAGGTTAATCTACTTGCTTGTTGCTTCACATAGTGCAGTTTGTAATGGAGATTTTTTTCTGTAATTTTCTGTAGTCTTCTCACAGTCTGGATTAATTTGGGTCGCATTAAGAAATCAATCCAGACTGTGAAACGTGTATCCATCCACCTGTTTTTATGTGTATTTTCAATTTGCACATAAAAAACCTGAACGAAAATGACGGAAATTCAAGGAGTCAAAATATCACAAAAAAGTTTTTATGCTTGCCTGGTGTGGAAACGTTTGTGAATTCATTATTGAATGGTAATAGATGAACAGGTAAATCATGACATATATTAGTAAATTAAACTCCACTGAAGAGATGAAAAATAGCTGCAGATGAAAACATCAGCAGACTTATGAGGAGATTCTAACATATCTCAATAATAATACATAATACATGAAAAAAACATCACTTTGTCAACAAACATAACAGGACTAATATTTGAGGTTTGACCGCCGCTCTTTTAATTAAGTCATCTCATTGCGTGCTCTTCCTGTGCAACTGCCTAACGGCAACTGACTGATGAATTAGCACCACCAAATATTTATCCTGAGGTGCCGAACTCCTAATATTCACATAACAGTAGTGGATGGGAAAAAAAAAATTAGATGAAACTTAACTGTTGTCACTGTGAGCATGTAGCACTTAGCTCAAAGCCTAAGTACAGCCTCACATACTAGCACACAGCTAGCATGGCAGTTTTTGGTTTATAAATAATTGTACCTGTTAGCCTTGTGAAAATAATCCAAAAAAATTATGAAAAAAAAGGACAAAGTTAACAAATCTGAAAGTTCATTTTATTCAAAGCTTATGACTCTTGGGTGGTCAGGTTTTGATCTGGAGCCACAGCCAGTCCTGTCCTAACCATCTGCTCTGCTCTGAAGGCTGCGCTGCTGTCAACACACTGTGCCCCTGACTGCCCTCCTGTCCCTCTCTGACACACACACACACACACACACACACACACACACACACACACACACACACACACACATGCACAGTCCCCTCTCCTTTCCTCTGCACTCTTACCTCCTCCCTTCCTCTCCTCTTGTTGTCACTCCAGCTGGTTTTCGGTAAGGGCTGTCAGATGCTGAGCTCCCTGGTGCGGAGGCGAGGAGTGAGGAGAAGAGGACGAATGGATGAATAAAAGATCACAGGCTAGCTATCATCCTATTCTGTTTCCTAATCAGACAAAAAAAATTCTGACGCAGATGCACATGAAATGAAAAATGCCACACTGTTCTGAGACTGTGTGTGTGTGAGAGAGAGACAGAAAGGAAGAGGCAGCAAGAGATAGACTATATGCAGTGTCAAAAATATGTAAAAATACTTCAAAAGATACTTCAAAGGTTCTTTTGGATAGGGAGGCATAAAAACTGTAATGACTTTTTTTCTTGAATTTTGGCATCTTTGGTGCTCAGTGGTCATTGTCCAAAGATCACTTGGCAAGCAGTCAACATGGCTTCTGTGACGGCTTTTTTCTCTGGATTTTTCTGTTTTCAAAATGAATAAATGCTGCTCTTTCCTCAGTCAGCTCAGTCCAAAGAAATAAAACTGTATTTGACAGACTAATTTTCATGCTAATCACTCCTTTTATTCCTAACAGGAGCTTAAAACTGTGCAGCAGGAAAACAAACAAAAGTTTCATGAGCTGCCAGTAAATTAATTAATTTTTAAGTCATTTTGTACTGCTCGTTTGGACTATTTCTATTCTGGGTCAACCTTAAACACATGTTCTGTGTAGAACCAGAAACCAGATTATAGCAGAGCTAATTTTGTTTAGTGGACACATCTGAGCTCATAAACAGAAGAAGACAGTTGTACATTTTGTTGCTGTGATCAGGGCTTTAAGCACATGCACAGACGTGGATCCAGTTTCAGTATCTTATGTTGCAAGAGTGTGGCCTTGCAAAACGAATCCTTTGCTATATACGTTTGAATTCCCCGCTTAAACCCTAAAACCCTCTGTTCACATGTTTCCATCTTCACAAAGAGCAAAAAAACATCTTCCCTGGTGATCACACAATTTGCACACAGGAGCTTAATTTGGAAGCCTCTGCTGTGTAAACACCACATCCTCCCCACCTGTAATCCCCTCAGAATAAAAGAGAAAGTAATTGTGTGCTTTTCCTCGCCCTGAGGTCCACAACGTTTCATCCCCGTGGTTCAACGTGGAGCTCGCTGTTGTAATTAGCGGGGTTAATATCCCGGGCAGCATCTCTAAATTAAATCTCCAACTCCATGACGATGCGGCTGAGTGATGCACCTGTTCACAGTAATTACAGATGCAGCCTGGGAGTGTGCTTGTAATGAGTTGGGATAGTCAAGGTTGAATCACTTTAAAGACACATCCCACCACTTTGCCAGTAATGTTTTTTTTTTTTTCTGTCTACATGGAAATTGAAGTCACCTACTGGGAAATGTAGCCTGGAACTGACCCACTGGTTTCTCTTAATTTTTTTGGAAAACTAGACTAATGACCACAATCACCATAAAGGAGCAGAATGATGTTTTGAGCCATGGTACTGGCACCGTCCAGACTGAAATACTGTTGGATAGGTTGCCATGACATTTGGCAGACATTCATGGAGTCCACAGGATTAATTTTAATGTCTTTGGTGATACCATGAACCTCCCACTAGTGCCACCGGCAGGTCAAATGTTCTACTTAAATATCAACATTTACTAGATTGAATAGCCACCAAATTTGGTACAAAATCCTAATGACTTTGGTGATACTCTGAACCTTCCTTCAGTGCCACCATGAGGTTGGCATATGGTTTTCAGTGAAACTGTTGGATGGATTGCAGTAAAATATAACGCACACTTTCATACCCCTCTCAGGATAATTCTTTTGGTGATCCCGTTACACCATCTTCAGGTCAACATTTCAGTTTGTCCAATTTGGTCTATGACCAAATACTTTCAAAACTAATGATACTTCCGTCAGCTTGAGAGGTACTCTGTGCTAATTAGCTAATATTATCATGTTAACCTGCTAAACTAAGATGGTGGACATAGTAAACATTATACCTGCTTAACATGTGCATGTTAGCATGCCGACATTAGCATCTAGCTCAAAGCATATATATATAAATATATTATTTATTTATATAACAGTTATAAGCCATTAAGTACAACAAATTTGGGGTTGCCAGGTTGCAAAAAATCCCTTCGGCTGGTGTTTATCCTTTCTATTTGATAAAGCAGTTTTAAATATTGGTTATCCCTTAATAAATACTATTAATTAATAGTTATTAATAAAAGGATTTTGCAGGCCATTTCGATAAGGTACAGTAGTGGTCTTGTGTTCTAATCAAAGCAGTAGTTCCCGAACCAAAAATCCATTTAGCCTTCGCCTGCAGCTGATTCCGGTGTGGTCCCAAGTCTGACAGGGGGGCTTAATTGTCTTTATAGCCCAGAGTTTTAACTCTGTGACTGAGTGTACATGCCTGCAAGAAGTGGTTGGGTTAGTGTATATGTATATATATATGTGTGTGTGTGTGTGTGTGTATATATATATATATATACATGTGTGTGTGTGTGTGTGTGTGTGTGCGTGTGTGTGTGTGTGTGTGTATGTGTGTTCACTTTTTCTGTCTTATTTATGTCATGAAGGGGGTGTCAGTTTAAATTTAAATGTCACTCTCTTTGTTTTGACAATCTCTCAGTATTTAAATGAATGCTATTACATTACATTAAAGCCTTTCTGTTGCCCCGAAGTCATCTGCGACGTATCCTGTGCTCTCAGATCTCCTCTGCCAATTTTCTCCAACCCTTTGAGGCTGCTCTCTGTGTAAGTATGTGCTTAGGCAAGACGGCCTTCTGCACTAATTGAAGTCAATGACACACACTGCAGGGGCGCGTGAACAAATTGCGTCTCCATGGAAACACATGCTGGCAAGTGTGTCCATTGAGGAGCCTGCAGCGCTACATTGGAATTGCTGTATACACCAATCTGAAGCCCCTCAGCGAGTGTGGGGGGGGGGGGGGGGGGGGCAGACACTTATTGTCTCAGCCAAGTCATGTTATACCTCATTGTATTGTATGTGGTGGAGGACATCAAGGCATCCCTCCTGGAAATGGAATCAAACACCAAACGTGGGATAGATCCATGATCCACACCAAAGGAGTCATGTCTGCTACTGTAGATAGAAAGACAAAACTGACAGAGTGGCAAATTTTGTTAGTGTCAGTAACTGCAAGCCAAAGGGACTCTAAGTAGGTGTATAGAGGAATGTTATTTAAAGTCTCCTTCCACTCAAAAATGTGTTTTTCTTCTTGTTCCTTCAATTGGATGTTTGATCTTCACTGTGCAGAATGATCTGTGCAGAGTTTGACACTTGAAGGCTGTTTTCACATTCGTCTGCTGAAAGGGGAAACTATCACGCGTGTATGTACAAGCATGATTTGTCACATTACAACTGACTGGAGGGATCTGCAAAGGCACAGTCTGTCCAATATTCAAAAGGGTTGTAACTGACTGACAAGAGTTTATTTTTAATTCATATTTTTTGAGGCATTTTTGCGTTTATTCGACAGTGACAGTAGAGCGATAACCGAAAATGAGAGCACATACACTCTGCTTGTATTCAACATGGAATCAGTGCCTGCAGCAGGTGAAATACAGAGCTGTCTGCCAGACAACAGGAAGCAGCTTCTTCATTCAGACAAAATAATGGAGTGACCACTCATGTGTGAACCTGCTGCCCAGATATCTTCCCTCTTTCCCCATGTCCACCTTGACAGCAACTAAAGAAGGGCAAACGTAGGTTGAACTTTCAAAAATACAGTTATCACTTTGTGCCACTTGAGGCCGCCAAGTGTAAAGACATCTCAGATATTTAATTTTATGCCAATAAAGAAGAAATCTCAAGAAATGCTGCAAAGAGATGAGTGTGAAGGGTGTGAAGTTAGATAGAGTTTTTTTTTTCCAGAAGTTTTAAGCTTCAGACAACCTCAACTGCCAAAGCAGTTAAAATATTCAAATTAAGATAATGAAAACTTCTCTCTGTCTTGCTCTGTCAGTCTCTCAGAGTAATGTCATTACAGATTATGAATACAAATGGTTTTCAGCTCTTCCACTGCCTGTTGTGCGGTGACAGCGCCTCTATCACAGTCCAACACAAAAGCACAGATGCTGTGGCCTCTACATTGCACTTCATCCCGGGAAAAACAAAATAAAGTGCAAACATGTTCACCCACTGTATGTGTCTCTTTGTGGCTGTGTAGCAGTTCTATATGAGAATTCATGATCCCCCCCCCCCCCCTCAAGCTTTAGACATCATCTTGTCTTATGTTACTTTAAAAAGAACATCTCTGATCTTTTGAGATGTTGTGGGCAGAGGTTGCTCTCACAGAGTTGCCATGGAAACAGTGGCCATCAAGCATTTCACTATCTACCTCTAGATAGAAGAAAGGATGTAATGAACAACTATGCCCCCTCCCTCCCTCCCTCCCTCCCTCAGCTGTGATGATTAGAAAAAAGAAATAAATATGGCTCAGCTATATATATATATGTATATATGTATAAGCCAGGATACATGCATACACATATTGCGCATAAAGACACATATACAGCATATGCATATATACAGAACTCGCCTTTTCTGTCTCACTCCTGCTTCTCTTCATGAATCTGTTTCACTTAATGATCACCCCGCTGGATCTATATCCGTGGCCTTGTGTGTAACTCTTGCACATTCATCATAACAACTCTGACAAGGCTGGCTGAGATGCTGCAGGGTCGTAACAACAGAAACAAAACTCCAGACACGATGGATCATAAAGAGCCAGGGGGGATAAAAACATCACTACTTCATCTGATACCTGTGGCTAAAAAAATACAGATTCAGATGTGGTGGAAGCAAATCCCACTGCATAGTAAAAAAAAAAAAAAAAAAAAAAACTGCAGTAATGATGCTTCCACTGGCCACCACTGCGGGATAAATGCAGAGTGATGAGGTCACTATCATGCTCAGTATGTACACTCGGGTCCATTATTTTCTGACTCATACCTCTCATCAGGGGTGGAAAGTAATCAAGTACATTTACTCAACTACAATTTTTAGCCATTTGTACTTGAGTATTTCCATTTTATATGACTTTATACCTCTATTTCTCTACCTTTTAGAGGAAAATATACTTTTCTTCTAAGATGAAGCTACTACAGTAGTTACTTTGCATGTTAAGATTTTACATTAAAAAAACATATGATAAGCTTATAAAAAAACTATTTACATTTAAGGCTCTCAGCCTTTTTGGTTTGTCTAGTTGGAGCCGCTTCTTAAGTTTCATGTTAGTTACTTAAAGATCCCCTCCGGACATGTTTTAAGATGTTTATAAAATACTCTGCTTTGAATAATAATTTGTGTCTAATATGTTTTTTCCACTAAAAAACTTTATCTTGTTATAATCCTTAGAATGACATCTTCTCTCCTACAGATTTCAGAATCTGTAAATATGGAAATATATTTAATTTCAGAAGTTTAACTGCTGGACACAAGGTGTCTCCTACTTCACTGTAATGTTCATTCTCAGTGTTTGTGCACCAGAGGCTTCAAGTTTCCACATCACACTTAAGTTGAATATTGGACCAGGTTTGGCTTCCAAACTATTTGTGATGTCACAAATCCTGCTCGTAGGCCCGCCCCTTAAAATTGGATTTTTAATGAACTGAAACTTTCCACTTTCAGCAGATTAATGTGAAAACAGCCTTCTAGTGTCAAACTCTGCACATGCATCATTCTGCACAGTGAAGCTCAAACATCCAACTGTAGGAACAAGAAGAAAAACACATTTTTGAGTGGAGAGGGACTTCAAGTTTATCTTTTATTAAACTCAATGTTTTATGTTTTCATTTGAACTTTATTTAGTTAGGTAGTCTCACTGAGACCTGAGAACAAAACACATTTATTATCAGACAAGCACACAGTCTGCATACATAAACAACAACACAACTAAGGCCAGACAGTCACAATCAACAGTTATAAGAGTCAGAACACACATCAGATAATAAAGTTTCAAAATCTCAAAGGGAAATTAAATAATCTAGCTTGAGGGCAGGTTGCAGTTCATGTTATTTAAAAGGTGCGTTAGAGCAGTGGGTACATAAGGGATATCTAAAAGGTATAAGTAAGGTATAAGGTTACTGGATTGTGTATTGTAGTTAGGGGTTTAAATGTGAGGAGAGATGTAAAGTGGAAGCTTAGACAATAGAGCTTTATAGATGAACAACATGAGATGATTATTTCTTCTTGTCTTTCCTGTGTAAAAACACTTTGTAACACTGTTTGGAAATGTGCTATATAAATAAAGTTTATTATTGTTTTTAATATTATACTGTATGTCTATGAGTTGTTAGTGGTTCCACCAAAGAGTGATTTTTCCCTCTATTTAAAAAATATAAGTATCTAAAACTACAGTAGCTCCACCTCGAACCAGCAACAGCAGTAAAATGCCGCTTATATCAGTCACAGAGGATTTTTTTTTCTGCTGAACTAGTACTTTTACTTTTGATACTTCAACAATACTTCCGTACTTTAACTTTAAGTAGCAATACTTGTAATGGTGTAAAATTTATATTGTTGTACTGGTACTTTCACATGAGTAAATTTATCTGTACTTCTTAAACCAAAATTGAGTTTATGGTTACTTGAATGAAAGACTTCAAAAAAAGGAGAAAGAGAGTAAGCTCATGTGTGTATGTATTGTATAAAGTGTATCATGTATGAGGCATAAAGAACTCAGAAGAAAATGGAGGGAGAAAAAAGAAAAATAATAAAGGAAGGGGAGTCCAGTGGAGGAAACAAGACCTGCTGCTGTGTGGGGAAAGTCTCTGACAGGCCTGTTGTTTGTGATGGAGGGTCCCAGTGCAGCAGGAGTTGAAACCATCAGATGAAACTATGTTTGACAGGAGCAAACTGTCTAAGAGGGGCCAACACGACCTGCCATTACTGCTACGGGGGGCTGCTAAGCCTGAGGAAAGAAATTGGGTGAGAGATGAAACACACACACACACACACACACACACACACACACACACAGTGAGCGGACAGATGGAGGTACGCTCACAAATACACATCAGCGTGCCTGTGCGGGTAAACTCGCTTGCGCGCACACACACACACACACACACACACAGGCACAGACGTACATATACTGCAGGCACACAGAGGCGAGTTGATCTCAGTGCTGCGCCCTCTGCACACAGAGAGGCTGCCAACTCACTCTGACCCATCTTTATTCAGTTATGATAATGCAGTATCACGCAGGTACAGATTATGTTAAGGTGTTTGAGGGGAAAGCTTAAAGAGTGGATGAGAGCTCTCAAACTGGGAGTGTTACAGTGGAGAGTGGGCTGCTGAGACTATATCTGCTCTGATTTGGAGATACTTCAAGCTTACAGGAAACAGCAATTCAAAAAGTAATTTTATTTTCTTCTGCTTATAATAAGGGTAGGCTTTACAAAGCTTTGCTATCCAAGTTGTCAAGATATTTAACATCCTTAGTTGAGCTCAAAACAATCATGACACCAGATCACAGGATAGGTTTGTTTTAAAAGTTCAAAGCACAACAGGTGCAGGACAAAAAAACAAGAAGGGAAAAGGAGAAGATGAAATTTGCGAGCTCCCAAGTATGTATCGCATCTGCAACGTCTTCGTCACACAGATGTCATCATGTTTGCCTGATGAGGACCTTGAAAGTCGAAATGTTGCGTTCAGCTGTTGCAGTTCCTCATTTAGTGTGTCTAAGTGTGTGACGACTGCTTTGTGAGACTGAATTGTCTGAATGTGACATTTAATATGTTTGGTTCTCACGTCTCTCTTGTAAGAAATCTTCATCTCAATGAGACTTCCTGAATAAATAAAGCTGAACTAACTTTTATGCTCTTTCCTTCATGCCGTCCATTATTTTCCAGAAATAAGAGTTTGAAAACGTGGCTTGATGATACATTAAAAGAAGCTCGCACAAAACAGGTCAATACCTTCTCAAACACAAACCTACATGAAGCATCTTTTGTACATCTGATATCAGAGTAAATTTTTCTTAAATCGGTCTGCTTTGCTGTTTATGACACTACACACGCAAACAAAGCACTAACTTTTCTTACTGATGTGTTTTCCTTGATAACCTGACCTTCACTGGGTGTAATTATTTCATTTTGTCCCTCTTCAACTATACTGCCAGACATTTTTACCTGCTAGAGGGGTTAAACTGTGAAGAGCACATCACTTCACATGAGACCACTTTAGACAAATGATTTGTGTCACATTTCGCAGACAAAAGCAACGTGGCTGACACTTAGCGCTTCTCGATTCTCTGTGGAAATACATTGTGAAATGTCTTACATCCTTTGTTTGAACAGCAGGAGACTTTGACAAGCTGCAAGACACAGATAATGAAAGTGTTTCCCTCTTCTTTATTGGAAAAAGGAAGCAGAACACTGACAAGTTGTATCTCAAGCTTTCAGAAGTACTGCAAGTTCCCATATAGCTGTCAGATACACAATATCCAGAACTGAGGAGGGGAGAGAGGTTAAGCCATGTCCTTCATCTTATTGTCCGTGTGTTTGTGTACATGTGAAGGATTTCTTCCAATATGAAGAGCATCATGCAAGTGGGAAATGTTAATATTGCTGAAGGTGGAGAGTACAGCGTCTGTTAGAATATAAAAATGTTACGCGTGCGTGTGCGTGAAGGCATTTATATCTGCATACTTACGTGTGTGTGAATGTCCCCATCTGTGAATGAAGAATGTGTGTGTGTGTGTGCTGAATGCTAATGCACACACACCCACCCACCAACCATCCCCGACACACACACACACACACACAAGTTCATATATGTGCACGTACAGGCACAGCTTCTGTGAAGGCGGCAGGGGGAGAGAAAAGCAGGAGAGGGGAGTTGTGGAGGAAGAGGAGGGAAGGAGAGAGAGAGGTGGATGTGACATGATTTACAATGAGATCATTAACCTTGAGAAACAGAATGGCCTCTGCGACATAAACACTATCTCTCAGACAGACACCTTGCAAGAACAATGCCTTGTGCGCACACACGCAACACACTTAATGCTCAGGAACAGAAAAACACACGCAGGCAGGCATGCGTGTATAAACACACGTGCACACACACACAAACTCACAATGTTCACAGCTCATTTTATCCTTAAAATAACAAGTCATTAGCTGTGTCCCAAATTCATACTACATACTAAATATAAACATGATTGTGTCGTTATTGGATGCTTTTCTCCCAGAATGCAGTGCACAAAGGAAAATGGAGGAGCTACTCACAGCTGCACATAATTAAAACTAATTGTTGATGGTGGTGAAACAGCTCAGAAAACACCAAATAAAACAAAAAGTAACTATTACATTCTTGTAAAAACATTCTACTTGTGAACTTTAATTGGCAGTGATACAAAGTCGCAGTTTGACTGACATGACGTATGTATCATTTTCTGTTAGAACTGAACATTTAAAAGGGGCAATAATCGATATTTTTATATTAACAATGTGTAATGTGAGAAAAAGAAAAACATCTAAAAGAAAGTGAATATTGGACTTACATTCACCAGGTGGAGAGAAACACGACTCCAAATGAATGATAATGTTGCTCCGTAACTGCTAGATAAAGAAGCAACTGTTTGCTAACAAGTTCAACATATTAGTATTTATTTCATAAAATCCATATGTAGTATGTAATGTCTAAAACCAGGCTAGCAGCTCTGTGAGGCTACTTAGGCATAGCGATGGTTTGAGCTACATGCTAATGTCAGCATGCTAACACACTCACAATGACAATGCTAACATGCTGATGTTCATCAGGTTTACCGTCTTAGTTTAGCATGTTAGCATGCTAATATTTGATAATTAGCACTACACACAAAGTATTTAGTTTTGCAGGTATTTTAAACCAAACTATTGGCCAATTTTGACCTGATGAAAGGTCAGAATATCACCAGAGTTATTACAATTTATCCTGAGGGGGACATGAACGTGTGTACCAAATTTAATAGCAATCCGTCAAAATAGTTGAGATGTTTGAAAAGACACTGCAAGAAGTCACCATTACTGTATGTCTCTCATTATTACGTGTACTTTTGTATGTGAACAATGGCATCACAATGATATACTGCAGATACAGTAAAATGACCAGCAATCACAAGCAGTTACCACACAATCCTTAATTTATTTGTCCATAAATCCATTCTAATATAAATCTTTAGTATGTAAATAATATTTCAATAAAACATTGTCAAAAATCATTTACAGGTGAAGTCAAAGAGTTAAAATGTCCCTCTGGCAAATCCAGCTGTAAACATCTACAATCACACACTCACTAGAAAAGTGATACAAAGGAAAAGAAAAACCATTCATCATCTGGCACAGAGGCTCATGAGCTAGAGACTGACAAAAAGCCCTTTCAAAAGTGCATCATAAAACAGTGTTGTCACAATGCCTTAAATGGAAATTCACATTTGCAATACAATACAATAAAATAGACAAATGTGTTTTCCAATATATTTGGCAATATATCACTCTTCTTATTCAGATATGTATAAAAAAGTGTTATTTGTAATTTTCCTAATGTCTTTCCGTATGTCAGTAATGTTCAAAATATAAGTCACAAAATGATTTGAAAATGCTGGAAGACATTTTGTAAATTTTCTGTTGAACAGCAAAGCAGTCTTTAAGTATATTTAAGTCAGTATAATTAAATGAAGACACTCAGGGGATTATTGATTGGGGAAAAAAAAGGTCAATTTCAACATTAAACCCTCCAAATAAATGACAACTTCATGTAGAAAAGTGATTTTTGGACTTATTTGAAGGTTGTATGCTAAAATGTATACTTTTTCTGTTTGACACACTGCAGGTTGTGCACATTTCAGGTGACAATATGATGCTACCACCCCAAAATAACACTACACAGCAACAATAAACAGCATGAAAAAAAAAACATCTCTTTCCATCTAGAAAAACACTATAAATACAATTCATTTTTTATTATGTTTTGTTTTTCTAAAACACTGTTTCGTCAAGCTTTATGTACGTCATGAGAAAAGATGAATGAAAAATCATCCCTGTTAAAACATGAGTGATATTTCAAGTTAAGCTCAAGGTGAGAACTAAATATTTAAAGCACTGAAACTTACATTTTGATATGTACTTCCTCTTTTTACCCTTCAAGGGTAAAGTTGGGGAAACATGTACACATTCTTAGTGTTTGCATGCATAGAAATCATAGAGGTACAGTCAACAGTAGCCACATCTTTCTCTTTCCTCAACTGCAATTATCAGAAACCCTGCACTTAATTAAAGCCACTTCTCTAAAGAGACAAAAACTGCATAATGTGGTGATACTGTAGCTTTTGCAGAAGTCCTGCTTCTTACAGTTATGCTTCATCATGATTGCATCACAACAAATTGATTTCTTATCATTTCTGACAACTGAAAAGGCGACAGTCTTAAAGATGTGAGTATGAACTTTAAAACAGTTCATAGTTCATGTTTTGGACACAAACAGCATGAGAACCGAGTTTCTCCACCAATAAAGGCTACAACATCACGACATCCACACACCAATTTTAAGACTTGAAATGGTTTGTTAATGGTTACTATAAGTAAGTAAAACAAATTCAGTTAAGGTCAAAGTTAAATTAGGGTTACGCGTTTCTACTTGCAGCATTTCAGGCAACTAAAACAACAAAATTTACTTGGGTTAAACAAATCTGTGCGTAGTTTGGGATTTCTTCTCAGGTCGTCAACACAAACAACCACCACAAAATGTCTTCATATCATTTTGCTGTACCTTGATTTAACAGGTATCTAAACTTGCTGGATTCACTAAAAGCTACTGACATTCCTGTCTGGTTATTTTTTTCCAACAGTTTATCTATTGATTTTCCAAGACATGTACAATATATTAATATATATTGATATCACAAAATAAAATTGCATTTACTGTTATAGAAGATTTTAACCAGATTGCCCGCTCCAAGTGGGAAATGCATTTTAGTCGCTATGCAGAGAGCACATATTCCCATTTAAGCAACAGCAGTTTTATTTCATGAGACCAGTAGAGTAGTGAATGGGAATAGGAATAAAACTTGATTTATCAAACAATTCCACCGCAAGATAAAGCACTAATGCAGCTTAATTTCTGCAGTAAAAAAAAGTTGCCTACAGGGTTTCCATCTGTAGGTACCGGCAAACCTGTATGTGCGCACACACAAGTTCCTCACATTCAAATATGTAACAAACCTCCGGTGTTGTTCGATACGCCTCATGCTACATTTAAACCGCAAGCTTTTTACGAAAGGTAGTGCATGCTCACATTCAGTAGAGTAACAGTTTTACCTCATTTTTTTTTTTTCAACCTTTGTTCAGCTTTGCCATGATCAGAACGCCTCATGAGCAGAAGCTAGCTGTGAGAGACGTTTTTAAAATGCCATAACCTTTCATTGAGGTTGCTGAACGTCAACAGACACAATCATGTACGTGAGCTTGAAGACCTTGAATGATGTGTCAAGAGTCAGTTTTACACTTGCTTTGTCCTGCCTCCTCTCACGTTCACAGGAGGTCGGTTCCATCGTAGACCACAGGCTTGTCTAGACTCAGATGGTACAGCACTTTCTTTGAGATGAACCTGATTAACAGGAAAGACAGAGCAACATTTGCTATTGCTCCTTCCTGTTTAGTTTTGAGGTATATGCAATAATAGTGGATTATGCTAAAGAATGAGAAGGTTTTTTTTAGATAAAAACACAAAGCCCTCACGTGACGTGATGTTATTAAAGCACAGGATGACTGACCTGGAGAAGGAGTTGTCAAAGATGAGTGTGTATTCTCCAGGGTTTCTGACTTTCATTTCCCCCTGGATTGTCTCTTTGTGGGAATTACAGCGGGTCAGTGGGATCAAGACCTGGGAGAGGAATGGACAGAAGTCACGTCTGACATGTATAACTACAGCAGAAAAGTGTTTTATATTACGTTATACATTAGGTACAGATCTAAAAAAGGGAGAGGTGTTTGCATGTTCCCGTTATACATATGCCAGTGTCTCACCTTAGCCTGCTCCAGTGGAGTCTCTGTACTCTCCCTGTAGACCACACTGAAGGAGATGCTCTTAGGTTCAGAGGTAAATGTCCAGGTGACGGTGGAGCCGGGACTGCTCATGGTGATGGGGATGGTGCTGTAACAGCTGGACTTGATGAAAAGCTCTCGGGAGCTGTCCCCAAACCCAGAGATGTCATCCACCGCGAAGTGGACAGAGAGCCTACAGCACAGAGCATAAACCAGGATACAAGAAAGTTCACAATGTTGTAGCACCGACTAACAATTATTTCCGATTAATCTGCTGATTATTTTCTTGATTAATTGATTAATCATTTGGTGTGTAAAAATGTCAGAAAATAGTGAAATATGCACAATTTCCCACTATTTATCACAATATCACAAAGTTGACTTTTTTTTTTTAGGTATTAAGTTAAGTTAAATATCATAGAAAATTATCTAAGAAAACCAGCAAATATTCACATTTGAGAATCTGGAGGTGAATCTGGAGGTTAAACAATAAATCAATCATAAATAGTTTCCAATTATTCAGAACAGCAAAAAAAGAGGCAGTTCTTCAGATTAATTGGCTACTATTTTTATTTTAAGTAATTTTTCAAGCAGAAATATCAAACATCTGATGCATTCAGCGTCTTTAAGAATTTGCTGCCTTTTTTGTCTTATATTCTAGTAAAAATGTGTCCTTGAGCTCTGAGGAATTGCAATGGAAATTTTTCATTATTTTTTGACATTTTGTAAACCAAACAATGAATCAAGAAAATCAATAATGAAAATAAGTTGCAGCTTCATCTCTAAGCAAAAACCACAATATGAAGAAAGAAAGCCCAGTCTGATTGAAGCACTGTCATCTGATTAAAAATTCACGTATATTTTTGTTTTGGGCCAGGGGTCAGCACTCTGCTCATTGGCTCTTCACCAAAACAGATGCCAGGAGCCTTAAAGCTTTCTCCATACTGAATATATTATATATTAAACAAAATATATATTAAATAAACCTGTCAAGTGACTAACAAAAGTAAAGGTGTGGAACAAAAGTCCCACAAACGTACCGAGAAACACGTAGGGAAGCTGTCCATACCACACCTGCGTTTGTTTCATGTTCCACTTCCCATTTTGGGATTTAGCTTTTAGTTTTTACTGAAAGAAAACATTATAAACTTCCTCTGAAAATTTAAAGCCCAAACTTGTGACCGCATCCACGTGTTAACACAAACCCTGCTGCACCCATGGTTTGCTGGTGTAACTTTCACTGCATGTGAAACTCACGTGAGTTCTCCAGACTTTAGCAGGCAGATCTCTGCATCCTGTACTGCGGCACTGAGGTCCTCAGTGTCTTCTGATGCAATGTCTCCTGCACTGGCACTGCTTTTTCTGGAGAGAGCAACAGAAAAAAAAAAAACTGCTGAGTTCAGGGTTAACGCTAATATAACTGTAAAAGTATGCGTTTGTTTTGTGTTTTATATTCCTACATAATGGCATTTAAAGTATTTTCTGATGATGAGTGTCTAATCAAATTATATCCACTCTAATTGGAAATTCAAGTCTGAGTTAGAATAGTTTTTTATACACACCATATGTAGAAAACTGAAAACGCTACAGTTTTCATTTATCTTTAAATATCATGCGTTTGAATTTCTTTCCACTGCTGAAACATTTCCAGTTTTAGAAATCTGTCAGCCTGCAGAATTAAACTGAAATAACCTAAACAGATCGTTTCTGAGGTGCCATTATTGTAAAGGAGGCATCTGTAAATATGACATCTGTTTCTGTAGTTGGTGTTAATCTGTTATGTCATAGTTTATAATCTGTATTGCTGACTGTGTCTACAATCCCAATTCCTCTGTAAGTGAATTCATGTGAGATACTTACAGTTGTGCTGCCCCCTGCTGTCCGTGTCCAGGAGAGCAGGCGGTGGAAAAAGAGAGGGAGTCACTGTCGTAGACCCCGCTCACTTCCTCCTCTGTGATGATGTCAAAAACACCGTCCTCCAGCTTGTCACCTTCATCTGCCCCTAGAAAACACACATTACCTACTTGTTCATTGCTGCATTTCCTATTCTAATCTTACTGTACTGTAAATACCATTACATACACACCACATTGTGCTCTAATACCCTATTATCTGACAGATTATAGTCCTCTGTGTATGTGTGTGCTGTCACCTGAAACACTCGTTGCAGCTCTCCCAGCCTGCAGCAGATGGCTGAAAGGTGTGCCTGGTGTGCTAGTAGTCACGTTCTCCTGTGGGTGGCGCTCAACTACTGCACTATGCTGGTTGTAACAGTCCTTGCAGCAGCGCTCTCTGTTGCCCTGCTGGGTGCTCACTGTGTTGCTGCAGCAGTAGTAGCAGAAGGGACGCCCACACAGTCTGGAATAGACATAATATAATTGAGGTAAAAATGGCTCGTTATTTTGAAATGTAGATAATTATAGTGTCGGGAGGAATAATTAGTATGCAAGGAAAACTTTTTTTTTTTTTTACAGAGCATAATTTAAGTTTAAGAGACAGCACATAAAAGAAACACATAAAACCCAGAATTAACTCAAAAATTTGTCAATCATAAAAGTGTTGTTTTGGTTTTGGTCTGTCTGAGACTTTGCTCAAGGCTGCTCCAAAGTTAATCAGTCATAAAAAAGGTCATCTTTAGTTTCCCTGCAGTAGTGTCGAGGGACCGAAAGTATTTCACTGAACAGAAGTCAAGTAAGATTTTGAAATAAATCCTTTAAGCAATAGGAAACCAGTGAGGATGTGGGAACTATATCCTGTTTTTTTTTAAATACAGCTTTTCTTTGTAGCTTTGACACAATTTTCAAATGAAAATCATGATGTATTGTATTAATTTAATGGATACAAATGAGCTAACTTACTATTGAGTTACAGTTAAAGTCTAAATGAGAAGTGCAACAGAAACAAAATGTCACTGGACTTCAGTGACACAGTTCCGTTGACATTTGACTGTCTTGCAATGATAAATGGAAATGTCAGTATGGTGGCAGTGATGCACCAGTTGATGAATTTATTTAAATTTGACACGAGTGACTGCCTTTTGTGAGACAAATTAGGTATTGTGCTGCACAGTAGAATATGGTGTGGTAATTGCACTCAATGTTTTGAGAACTGCAGCACTTTCAGAAAATGTGTTTTAGCAATTGAGAAAAAACTGTAATCATGACACTACTAATTTAAAAGCAGCAGCAGTGACAGTAGTTTTATTGGCTGACAAAGTGATATGTACAGTAGGCTTTTCTATTACTGTATACAAAAATCCATCTGACCTGCAGTTATACTTGCGGATCCACCAGCTAAACTGACTGTGACAGTCCAGACAGTAGTTGACGTCCCTCTCCGTCTCCTCATCCCGCAGTTTCTGCTCAAACTCCAGAGCATCTGTCTTCTGCCACAGTGCATCTTTCTCCCTGCAGAGAGAAACCATCAAACGTATTTGTATAGGAAATAAAATCACTAAGTATACTAAAGATGACACGATCTGGGTGGTTTGGATGCCACGGCAGTTTAAAAGCACAATAGGCAACGCATTTAAGCATCGTGTCTCATGTCCAGCTTTGTGCATATTTCGTGGTGTGCAAAGTAAATCTGAGGAATACCTGATGAGTTCTACGAGCCTTTCCTCCAAATTTATTTTGGTGCGGTAGAGGTCATCAAGTTCAGCAGCCGTCTTAAAATCAAAGTTCTGCTTGTCCTGTGTGACTCTCCGTAGATTTTCAGTCAACTCCTGACAGGCCCGCTGAGCTGCTGCTAGGTCCTCCTCAGATCTGCACACATACACAAACACACACACACACAGGTTGATTCATAATATGGTCAAAAAATGCAAGGATTCTCGTGATGTCGATTTTCTCCATGCAATAATTTGTAGGCTTGCATTGTAAAAACAGCAAGAACACGTACGCCAAAACCCTTTAGGCATATAAAAAAAACAAACATCCTAATCTAAAACACATAAGATTAGAAACGTTTTCTTAACAGCTTTAATTTGGTCCAGAATGTGTGATTATGAATACAGTATCTCACCTTGATAAATTCCCTTTCAGATGGATTATCTCGTCTTCTTTCTGCTGGATGAGATTTTCACACTGGGCCATCTGGATGTTTTTCTCCTCAATCTGTTGGCAATATCTCTGATTCTCAGCCTGCAATCAGTACAGCAAAGCGAGACATTATTTCTGCTTCTATGTGAGATATGCTCGTGACCATAACATTATGATTATTTTACATGCCAAAATACACAATGTAACTGCAATTTGTATTTTCATTTATCAATCCCAGACACACAAACACACACAGAGCTGCACATACTGTATATTATATGTTGTCTGCAGGGTAGGCCATAGCAAACAGTTATATTTTCATTCCCTTGCCTGAAACCACTTGTAATATTGGGGTTGGGCCATCTGGAAATGATAATATACCCAACTTTTTAGGTAGCAGGTTATCCTCTCACCTCTAGTTGTTTGAGTTTGTTCTCCAGGTCGACCATCTTCTCCTGCTCAGTCGCCAGCTGTAATCTCACCTCCTGTAACTCTTGATTCACACTCTGGATGAGAAAATATGAGCACATGGTTAAAATTTTGATATTACAGTAGTTTGTTGATGAACATCTACAGTATCTTGGCAGATAATAGCTAGCATAAAACAATCCAGCAGTACATTTACATGCACCTAAGTAACCAAGTTATGCAAGTAATCGGACGACATGCACTGTAGTTAGAGGTTACTTTGTGTTAGCTTTGTTTTAGAATTACATTAAATACCAGAATGTATTGTTACATGTTATGATCTTCCCTTTCATCCTGCCACCCTGAAGTCTTTGTATACGAGGCAGAAAAACTGGCGCTCTCCAGGAGAAATCTAGCTGGGGAAATCAGGCTTCTCTAATTCTCCCAGTTACAAAAAACAGGTTTCTCATTTATGTGATGTTTAAGAAATCAGATCACAGGAGAAAGCCGGCTGTAACCCCATTACTTGAGTGCATGTAAACACTTTGAAGCATACTGCGTGTTCTTTAGCTGATCTGTTTGTGGCTGACCTCGAGTTGGCTGCCATGGCTCATGGCTTGGCTGCTGATTTGGAACCGGAGTGCATGAATCTCCTCCTGGCTCGTCTCCTGCACAGCTTCAGCCTCCTGCTGGGCCTTGCTCAGCTCTTCCTGCAGCTCCTGCTTGGTTGCCAACAGACCTTCCTCCTTATGGAGCTTACTGAGGAGTTGCTGGTTCTCCTGATGTAGCTGCGCCATGCAAGTATTCAATCTCTCTGCCTCCTGAGCTGCCTCCTTCTCCATTTCTTCCAGCTTTGTTGAGAGGCCCTCCCAGCGCAGGCGAGCCTCTTCGTTCTCGGCGGTTAGCATACACACATGCACACCGAGTTCAGCTGTTTCTGTGTTGGCTCTATGCAACGCTTCTCTGGATTCATTGTTCTCCAGACACAAAGCTTCATAACGCAGCTTAAGCTTATGCAGCTCCTCTCTGGAGGTTGTCACCTCTGCAGCCAGACCTGCCCGAGCCTGAGCCTCACCATCTCGCTCACGAATAAGAGCCTCCTCTCGCTCCCGGGAATGCAGAATCTCGTCAACATGCCGGCGGTTTAACTCCTCTACCTGGGCCTTGAGTTGTTCTGCTAAGACACGAAGGTCCTCTCTGGAGGCCTCTGTCACCTCCTGGAGGGCCTGAACTTTCATCCTCTCCTCAGTTCCTGCCAACAGCTGAGCCCTGAGCTCCACCACCTCTTCCCTGAGCCGGTGCACCTCCCGTAGGTTGAGTTCGAGTTGAGCCTCAGCTATCACCAGTCTAAAAGGGGCCTCTTTGGTTTCCATTGAGGATGTCTGATGCTCATCGTGAAGCTTCTGCATTTTTTCATTGCTCTCCGCAGCTCCTTTTTCATCATGCAACTCCCCAGTCCTGCTCTCCAGCTCCTCAGCTCTCACCTGCAGAAGACCACATTTAACAGTCTGGTCTCGGAGTTTAGACTCAGTTTCCTGGAGTTTTGCGAGTAAGTCTGCTTGGCTTCTTTGGGACGCTGTAAGGTTTTTCTCCAATTTTGAAGCTTTGGCAGTAAGCAAGTCAAGTTCCTCTTGAGTTTTGGCTAACTGTTTTTTCAACGAGGACTGAACCTCAAGAAGCTCCCCATTTTCATGCTCAATCCTCTTCAACTGAGCATCTGATACTTCCGTCTGGACAAGCGTCTTCTGCACGATTTCCTCCAAATGCAGGTTTTCATCTAGAAGCTTCTTCTCTCTGTCTTCCACACACAGCTTTGCATTTTCTACCCTCCCCTTTAAGTGCGTCTCAGAAGCCTTCAAGGAAGCCAGCTGATCTAACAAGGCTGCCCTGCTTGCAGCCAGCTCTACAGTGCTCTCCTCACTCTTCTTAATTGTTTGGAGTAGCTTAGCATTTATTTCCATGAGATTGCTGCATTGGGTTTTGTAGTCCTCAAGGTTCTCTGCTTGATCACAGGAATTTACTTCATTATCAGAAAGCTTTGAGATCAGACTTTCCTTCTCAACATTTAGCTTTTCCAACTGCTCCTCTAAATGCTTGATTCTCTCTGAACCAACAGAGAGCTCTTTCTCTCTGTTTTTGAGAGTTTTTCTTAAATCCAGGAGCTGGCTCTCTAGTGTTTCATTCTGGCTGCCACTCGTGCTACATCTCTGCTCTATCTCCTGCCTCTCTTCCTGCAGTCTTTTCCTCAGCTCCTCTGCTTGTCGTTCTCTGCACTCCAGTGAGGCTTGCAGATCCTGAAGCTGGGCTCTTAAGTTTCCTGTCTCCTTCTCTTTCAATGTCAGTGCTCCCTGAATTCGACCAACTGCACCTTGGAGCTCCTCCAACCGTTTGAGGGCCTCCTCCCGCTCATCATGGGCCCTGGCTTTTGCTTCAGCCAGCTTCTCCTCACAGCTTCTCAGCTCTTGTTCCCTGAGTTTTAGTTCCTGAGACAGACGCTCAGAATGCCTGGCCCTGTCCTCAGCCTCTCTCTTCGCCTCCAACCTCTCTTCCTCTGCAGTCTTGAGTTTATCCAGGAGTTCCTGGATTTTCCAGGCTGAGTCACAGTAGCTAGCTGTTTGCTGGCCCTTTTCTTTAAGAGCCTCGTCCAACTTAGACAAAAGCTCCATATTTTTGTTCTCAGCAGCTGTGAGTCTGTCTTTAAGTTCACTGTTTATTGCTTCCCTACACGTTTGATGGTGATTTGCCCCGTCCTGGTTAGCTATGTCTGTGTTAGTTTTGGGCTCTGAAGATAGTGAGTTGCCAGAGGTCTTCTGAGCTGCTGATAGCTGGCCTTGAAGGTCTTTCACTACATCTTTCAGTTCAGCGGACTCCTTGCGTAACTCTTCAACCCTTACCAGAAGCTCTTGCTGTCTGAGCTCTGACTGATCGAGCTCAACGCGGAGATTCTCTGCAATGCTGCAAGGAGAGGGCTCCCCCAGTTCTCCCAGATCACCAAGGAGACTGTGACTCAAGTCCGGAATTGGGAGAAACTCCTGCGCCTGGACAGTAGATCGAACAAGAGAGTTCTGGTCAGGTGCTTCAAACTTCAGTTGCATTTAGACAAATACTTTTTAAAAAAAAAATGTCTATACAGAACATTGATATCAATACAGGTGTATACCTGTGAGTGTGAATAGCTGCTAACCAAGCTGTTGATGCTGGAGCAGCGACTGGGAGGCCTCCACAGGAAAGCTGATGAGGCAGCACCTATTGTTCGCCTTTGACATGATGAGATACCAAATGTTAATGTCACATAAACCAAGAAAAATAGCACTCCAAGTAAGACAAACATTCAGGGACAGCTGCATGACATCTAACTGACTAGAAAAAAATCATAAAACAAAAGAGGAACTTAAAGGTCCAGTGTGAAGAATTTAGTGGCATCTAGCGGAACAGAAATGGAATATAATATTCATAAGTATGTTTTAATAAGTGTATAATCACCTGGAAATAAGAATTGTTGTGTTTTCGTTTTAAGACTTTTCCTGGAAAGGATTATGTAACTTGGTACAAATTATAGGAAACAGTAGTACAAACTGCTTACTTACTGCTCACAGTTTTTTTTATGAAAGAACCAAGACATTGTGTAATAGTAGAAGTTAACTGTGTGAGGTGGTTGTTGATTTTCAGAGGAATTGGTAAGAACTTGATGACTTCATGACCAAATGAATAGGAAAACGGATAAAAATCCATTTCAGACACACTTTGTTTGAAACCTGTATTACTTTACTATATTACCTATTTTTTACTAAAATAGTAATAAAACTAGTAATTCATTTGTTAGATATCTATATTATTTTGTTAAATCGCCATATTTGTTGAATATGCTTGCGTGTATTTTACAACTGTACAACATGCACCATCGATTACTCTGGTAAAAGAAGGTTATACCATATAAGGACTGTCTCCATTTTATACCACATTATACAGTCTTTCCATGAACTTTAAGAATTTCAACAGCTTCTCAGTTTTTTCCAAGTTTCTGTGCCCTAATTGTAAAGGTTCAACCATCTTTAATGTGATTTTTCTAACAGTTAAAATGAGTTATGTCTCAACTCAACTTTATTTATATAGCAACTTTCATACAAACATGTAGCCTACAGTGCTTCACATAGCAGGATTAAAACAACACAGACAAACAACAAAATATTCAAAAAAGCAAAATAGACAACAATAAATAACATTTTGCAATAAAAGAAAATAGATAAAAGTCAATAAAATAAAAATAAATGTCTGTTGATATAGAACTCAAGACACTATATTATCTTAAAACATGATACAGTGCACTCATCCTATTGTTCTAAAGAGTTTACAATAAATTAGGCCAATAACCTGTTGTCAGAGTAAGCCTATTTCTCAAAGCTTCTCAAATGACAGTTGTAGCAATATGTAGTCATATGTTAAATATTTCTCTCTGGTCAGGAACTGAAAAAATGTCCATTCAGCCATCCAATCATTATTCATGTGTGTGAATGTTTGTGTGGGTGCTGCATGAAATAATTTCAGTTTAGTCATGGTAAATGATAAGCAGTGTGCAAATACTTGCCCTCAAGTACATGCTAAAAAAACAAAACAACTTTTGATACAGTATCTGTAAGTTTAATGTAATCCTAGAAAAAAACACTACATTTGTGAATTATACAGAATTTTTTTGTTTGTTTGTTTATGATGCATCGGAAAGGTGTTGATTCAACATTTTTCAGGTGACTTTTAAAGCCATAGTTTGTGTTGTTGCAGGTGTTGTTGCGATGAATTATATTGTAAAATTTACATAATAATTATAATAATGAAACACCACAAATTATGCTTTTAAAAAAAATTGTCTACCGCCTGTAGAGTGACTGCAAATTGATGACAAGGAAGTGAAAGGTTTGACAAAGGTGTTGACATGAGGAACAACGATCAACGCTCACACGCTGTCTCCACCGTCATGCTCTCACACACATACGTTTACACACACTCAAGCAAAAATAAAAAATAAAAAAAGAGCTGTGAACGTTTGGGGTGATCAGATAATTAAGTGTTACTTCAACTTGTGAAATGCCTAATACTGCTTCACCGCAATTTTATATTAGCTGCAAATTTGTGTCTTAATCCAAATTAGTTTAGTTCTCTCTCAGATCAATTAACAAATTATTTCCAATCCCAAGGTTTTATTTCTTAGTTAAGTGTCTGTTTCCACCAACACGACACCAACAATAAAAGCAACACCCAGACTGAAGTTTGTGTTTTCCTTGAGCAAAACGTAGGAAATCTTCAACTGCTGATTGGAAAAATGTCAAAATAATTGTATACATTTGTTACCTTGCAAAGTTTGGCCAATCCGCATCAAGGTCGTAACCCCTGGCCGCCACATCAAATTGGATCTGGTTGAGCTCATAAAGATGGTTGATTATGTCAGTAGTGAGGTGAGACTTGAGGAAGGGACTTCGGGCATAATACCAGTCACTGCAAGGGAAGAATATAAACCAAAAGTCATAAACAATACCATTAAGCACACAAACACACACATTTTTTTACTTGACACAAAACATTGTTCATATGGTTTTTCAAGCATCATGTCTTAAGTTTATACTGTGCTGTTGATGTTAAGTTTATATATGATAAAATATAAGGTAAGATAAGCTTTAATGATCCTACGCAGGGAATTTAAGGTGTCACAACAATAAAACGAAATACGAGAACAGACGCAAGCATGAAAAAGATAAAAGCATGAAAAATACAAATGAAACTGTATTATATGCACCACAGAGAGATTGTTTAGTATGCACTGTACTGAGACAGTTCCAGGGACCAGATGCATAAACAATGTCTACGCACAAAAACCATGCATACCCCATTTTCCACACATGGTATTTGAAAAAACAGAACATGCGGTGACAATGTGTGCTGCACCTCATGCATTCTTCATAAGTGATCTGAGGGTGATGTGATGAGGTGAAAGGCACATTTATAAACATAACATTGATTAATTGCTTTTGTGTAATTCATATTATCATTCTTTTCATTCATTCCTTTTATTTTGCTCTTAATATTCTTTTTATTTTATCCTTAGTTGGGACACACCCTGTAAAGTCGATTTAGATATGAGCGCTACAAACTACTCATCGATTACATTTCTGAGATATCACTGTCGATGTTGGTTTACAGGTCCATGTGATGAATTAATGACATGGATGGTATAAAGAGCTGCACAGCCGTGCATAGTGTCTGTTCTGGATGTTGGAGAACCACCCCGGTCAAAGGGCACTTCTTCTTTCCCGTTTGTTTCATTGACAGCTGTACAGACTGGTGGAGCAGGCAGCAAACTGATATGAAAACGGGTGGTTCAGAACATGTCTTCATCCATTTATGGCTAATTGTGGAAGTGGAAATTACGCTTGTATACGTGCGCCCAGTTCCTCAATGACTTAGGTGTATAAAACAGAACCATGCGTATGCACAGCTTTATAAATCAAAAGAATGCGTATGCATATTTCTAGCTTTGTGCATACACAAAGTTTCAGGTGTACTGAGACACAAAGAATTACAAAGTGAGGAGATAAGGAAGTTTCAACAAACAATTAAATAGAAAACAGATGGAAAATGTATGTGATTCAATCCCTTTCAACTCTACCTCCTACCCCATATTGTTCAACTCTTTTAAAATAGTCATTTAGATCATAAAATACTGTCCTGGCTGTATAAAGGTAAAGCGAAAATAAAATTGACATTTGGTCTGAAAGACTGAGGAAGTGAAAAGTATAGGTGTCTATGGTAGGCTATGTGGCCATTGTGTGTTCTCTGAAAACAGAAATAAGATGAGAATCAGGAACAATGAGTCACACTTCATAAGAAAGGACACCAACAAACTGTAAAGTTAAATACCACAATGGCGTAACACACTACGTCTGGGCAACCTCAGGATAACAAATATAATGAAATATGTATGTGTGTGTGTGTGTGTGTGTACGTGTGTGTCCTCTTACCTTGTGATCTTCTGATTTATAAGACACTGCTGCAGTGTGTCCGCCAGACGCTGGTGAACGAGCGAGTAGCGGATGAAGGCCCTTCCTTTCCCCAGCGATGTTTTTAACTGAGGAAACACAAAAATATACACTTTAGTGTACATTCACACTCATACACACACATTACCTTACTGCAATGTGGACTGAGACTGTTTAACATAAAGTGGTTTCTACTTCCTAAATAATCTGTTTGAATGTAACAACATTCAAACAGGACATTTAAATAGGGCTGCAACTAAAGATTATTTTCATTCTTGAGTAATCTGAGATTATTTTCCTGATTAAAAATGGCAGAAAATGGAAACGTCCAATAAATAGAATCCAAAATAGAGTCCAAGATGACATTTTCAAATGGCTTGTTTTTTCTGACCAACAGCCCAAAACCCAAATCAACTAATTGTATCAGCTCTAGTTTTAAATGACCCCAATTTAAAATTGCGTTTGGTTAAAATCCGTCCCAACACAGAGCGTTTTAGAGGGTATAAGTTTAAAGGTCATCACTGCATAGATGCTAAATCTACTGTATCTGTCTGGAAGACACATTAGCAGATGGGGGGATTTAAGTAAGACAACAGACTCACAGATCTAACATAAGGACACCAGCTGGGACTACCGTCATGTCTGTGACTGACCGACAAGAAACGAGAAGAGCAAAAGTAAAAATTTTTAAATAACAGTACCAAAGGTTTCCAAAAAAATAATTAGCAGTCAGCTGTTATTGATTGAACTATGTGACTTCTAAAGAAAAACATACTTACCCATGAAAAAACCATGAAGAAACTTTAAATGATGGATATCTTTAGCTAATGAATAAACCTTCATTAGCAAAATATTAGACATGTGGTCTTACTATGCTTGTTAAGCAGGACTTAAATTAGCTCTCACGCTAGACTACAGCATACAAATAACCCAGTTTTCCCTGAAGAATGGAACAATGGAATATGACTAGAGTTGAGACAATAAGTCGAATAAACTATTAAAAATGAATCAAGTATTCTGAAAGTTGATTAATATCTTTTGGTTTTGGACTATTTGTCAGACAAAAAAAGCAGTCTGAAGAACATGGTGCAGGATGTGTATCATCATGCAATTTAAGCATACAATCTATAAAATATGTTGGTAACACACCTTTTAGAAACTTATAGTACCATCAAACTCAAGAAATCGGTAATAACAAAGAGGTACAATTGGCTGACAGACCCTAAATTAAACTCATTACAGCCTAGACACCCCATATTTATTGCATACATCAGGTTATTAGTACTTTTTAGAGAGACCAACATGTCTTGTATACACCAATATCCCACAAGATAAAAACAAAAGAAATTGTGTCATGTGTAAACCACTCTTAAGAGAACTCCTTAGATCTTTTCAAGCATGAAAAACCTAAATATCAGGCACACTGAAGGGTTAAACAAGCTACAAATGACATGTAAGTACAAACTAGGAATAGAAATTTTCTAATAAAATAGACTACAGCTATTCCTCTACTGAGCTCACCGCTGTGAATTCCCAGGACAGAAGGTGACGAAGAAACAGCACAGCAGATACGGGCAGCAAGTAAATTAGCAGCACTGAGTCTTACCTGACTGACCAGAGGATTAGTTACGTAGTTATACAGTCACTGTGTATTTGTGTATGTGTGTATATGTGTTGCACGCTATGGCAAAGCTGAGGCACCGAGGGTGATTGTGTGTGTGCTGCAGAGGAGGATTACCTCGGGGATGGACTTAACAAAACGGATGCCATCGTTAGCTCCTTTGATCTTAATTAGGCAGTCGCAGAAATAATCCCAGTAGTCTTTCCTCTGGCCAAGAAAGGTTGTCTTTTCTTTCTGGTCAAACTAAGAAACACACATCATCTTATTATTGCATTACCGTACAACATTCTCAACAATGTGGATTGTACAACAAGTCTGTCTGACACTGATGTGTTCAGGGAATTTTGTTTGTAATTAATATACTTCCTGTGAACTTTACCCCTGTTTAACCTCATCTGTCTAGAGCTGTGGTTCCCAAACTGGAGGTCGAGAAAGGTTTAACTGGGCAGGAAAGAGAAAAACTGTACTTCTGCTTCTGCTTCTCTATTGAAATACTCTCTAAAAACTATCTGATAAGTTAAGAGAAAAATAAATCCCTCTTTGGTGGAATTTCTCACAACTAGATATCTGAAACATGCGATAAGAGGTCACAAGTGCTTTACTTTAAAGGACGGGTTCACAATTTTTCAAGTCTGTCCTAAACAAAATTAGGTCAAATCCTAGTATATGGCTGCACCATGTGTGGTCAATGTTCAAAATTGTGGTCAATTTGTTACGGGTATAGTCAGTGGTAGTGTCTATAATGTGAATTCCTAGATATTAAATGTTCATCTGCAATTTTCTGTAGTGGTCCCAGTAATATTTGTTGGTAAAGTGTACTGAAGTAGCATCACATGACAAGCAACGTTCGAATCAAGAAAAAAAAGGGGTATAAATGCAGTTGCAAGAACAATACTTTCCACTCATATCTTGGGATGTTTGATTTAAAACAGAACTTATTTTAATTGTAACTATTCTAATTATCTGTTAACTCCCCCCCGTTCTTTCATCTGTTTCTATCTACAGATGTCTGTAAACATATGGTCTCATCCATATGTTTACGTAGGATTAGCATGCTAGGCAAACAGTCTGTCAGCTGTGTGACTTTATATCTGCGCCGTGACGTCTTTCAGATCACACAAACACCGTAAACACACCTGTCACCTGGCCAGCACGGCGCTGTTAAACCGGAAACACCGCGGCTATACCTTATTTTTATGCAATCTATGGGCTACACACAGCACAGCACGGCTATGCTAACGATGCTAGCTATGCAGGCTTGTAAAATGGATCCATCGCGTCTCTTTGTATCCACGGGTTGCTGCTCCTGTCAGTGTCGGAGCCTCCGTGTGAGACACTTTGGTCGGTAAAATGTGTGTTTTTAAATCTTATTTCGGGGCTGCACTCAGGGGCTCCGCTGTAAAAGCCCCCTGAGGACGTAATTGAAACTGTTTGTGCTGATTCATTTTGAAAGAGCAAAGGCCATCACTGGGCTGGCCGACCAATGGTGTAACTTCATCACTCAGCGAGTCAGACATTCAAGGTTATAGGGCTGGTCCGTGGCCAGTCCAGCCAAACAACAGTCAGGTGCTCAAATGAACACTGAAACATGTTTTTCTTGACATAATCATTCCTCCTGTTCATACTGACCATTAGAAGATTCCTTCATAAAGCACTTACAATGTAAGTGATGGGGGCCAAAATCCACAAGCCTCCTTCTGTGCAGAAATGTATTTAAAAAAGTTTATCTGAAGCTAATATGAAGCTTCAGCCGTCCAAATTAGTCAAATCAAGTAGATATCTTTCAACATTACAGTCTTTTTAGTGCCAAAGTTCCTCTTTTTGTTACTATACTTCCACCTCAGCTCAGCAGGGAAACACAAAGAGGGAATTTGATGCTAAAAAGACTGTAAATGTGGCAGATATCCACTTGATATGACTAACTCAGACTATTGAAGCCTCAGATAAGCTTCAGATAAACTATTAAATGCATTTTTGCACTAAATGACTTTGTGGACACACTGTGGATTTTGTCCCCCATCACTTACACTGAAAGCACATTTGAAGGGGATCTTTTAGTAGCCAGTATGAACAGGAGGAATGATTACAGCGAGGAAAACCTCTTTCAGTGTAACATGGGCACCTGACTGTTGATTTACAACAGACTTGAAAAAATTGTGAACCTATCCTTTAAGAGTTAAAAATCCAAAAAAGTTGGGAACTACTTGTTCCCTTTTTAGCTTGTGACTTTTTGAAAGTAAACAATGTTTACAGGTTTCATATGTTTGAGTTGTAGTAGTATTTAGAGGCTTAAAAAGTAAAACTTGCCACTATTTCACAAGAAAAAAAGCAAACATTTGAGAAAAGTCAGAAAAAATAAAGAAAAAATGTTTTGTGTTTTTAAAATGTCCACTTTATTTTCCTTACGAACTCTGAATAAATATTTCTCTTTAGTTTTGCAGTAATTATTGTAAATAGGTAGATTTAGGTGCCATACCTGTAGCAGGTATTCTAGTTTATAGAAAAACTTGTGCAGGTTGCCGCTGTCATCAGTTATGGGTTCACCGCACTCCTTGTGTTCTTTACTCAACTCTAGCACAGCATCTAAACAAGACAGTTATTAACACTTACACACACAAATACCAACATATGTTCTTGTGCACACATACAGGACAAAGAATACATAGTAGTAACAGTCATTTACAGTTGCTGTTAATCAGTCATGGAAGAGTTGTTTTGATGTGATACATTTCTACTTCACTTGTCTACACAGACTGCTTCAAGCACACATTAAAAAGAGAATGTAAGAGATGGTGTTTACTTTATGTGTGGACAGTTTAATTACCATGCAGATCTCTGATTATCCTCTGCAGTTGATTATCTCCAACTGATGAGGAGGAGGCCATTGTGAGGGAAAAGGGGCAATGTAGTCAGGAAGCCAAATTCTGGATGAAGGATTAGAAATATAGAGATTCTCATTATTTGGGATATTTCAGAAATGTAATCACTCTTAGTCATTTCCCTGACTTGTCAAGAAAATACCCAAAAAATAACTTACAGCACATGACTGTAAAAATATGCCAAAGCTGACACAACTGGGAAGTAAACAAAAAATAATACTGTCCTAATTAGTTTCCTCCTGTCGCTTATTACTGTAATAATCATTAAAAAAACACAATGCCAAATCATGCTTTCTAAAAACCTGACGAGAAAACTTATCCCACAATAGTGTTTATGACTTCGTTAAGATGACACACTGACGAAACCACAGTAGCTAAGTAAAAGTTAGCAAAACTTCCCTACAGACAGAGGAGGTTACAACATTTGCATCACGACGACAGGTGAAAGCGAATCACTGTTTGAAGCCACCGTGTCATTATCAGACCTCACAGTAACAATACTTATCTACTGTCACCATTACAGAACAGAAATGTTGACTTACATCACTTACAAACCGATTTATAATGCAACAGACCGCAGCATAAACATCGATATGTCATGGTAACGTTAGACGAACGCTAACGTTAATTATAGGACATGCACCTGCTCTCAGCTCCTCATTTCCTGGTGTTATTAAACGTAAATTTACGTTACAAACCAAAGCAGGCTGGTTGTGAATAAAGCGAAATACTTCTATATTAAATAAATAGTTAAATAAAAGACGTACTTGATGTGTAAAATTGTCCAGAGTGTGCAGTTTGGAGGCGATTCAGCAGAAACTTGCTATCGTTGGGGGTGGGCGCTGAGAATGATTGACAGGCCGAATGGACAAATAGGCGCCAGCAACTGCTGAAATCTGTCCTAGTTTGGTTGAGAGACGTGATAAATAAACAGAAAGCTGAAACGTGTGGCGTGCATTCTAAACATAATTTTTATAGAATATCAAAACATGTATACAAATAATATGTATATTAATACGATGTCAATATTTAGGATTTATATTTTTTAATTAATTAAAAAAGGAGTACAAAGTTAGATGTGGTTATATTAAGGGATTTTTAAAAAAATAAATTGTCGACCAATAAATTGCTAATGGCATCAAGATGCAAACAATTACACAAAAAATACAAGTGCATATTTTTCTATTTTTTGGTAGCAAATATAAATAGAAAAATATTAAAATATAAATTGTTTTTCAAAATCTATATTTGATCTTTGTGTTTTATTTGTTATTATATATTTTTGTCTTATTTATTATTTCATTTTAGTTTCATTTTAGTTTTTCAAAATAAAAATGAATTAATGGATGGATATATAAAAAAGAAAGAAGAAAAAAAACAATTACACAATACACAAACAAAGTCAGCTCTTTAAAATACGTTAAAGTCAGTAAATATTTAAGGTTCTCAAGGAGCCACAAACCAGAACTGATCTAGAAAGAAAACAGCATCTGTTACTGCAGAAGACTTGTAGAATAATCAGCAATATTATCTTCTATATTGTTGTACTATAGTGTTGAAATTATTAGTCAGTCAATCTGTATATCGGCAGAAAATTAATCGCTTACTATTTGGATAATGAATTCTGCCCATCTTTTAAGTCTTCCCTTTTCTCAAATGTAAGAATTTGCCACTTTTCTCTGTTTTATATCATTATAAACTGGATATCTTTTGGTTTTTAGACTGTTGATCAGATAAAACAAGTATAACAAAGATGCAATCTTGGACTTTGGGACACTGTGATGAACTGAATAATAAGTTGATTATTCAAAAAAAAGGATTAAATATTAATGAAATAACTGAATAACTGAATAACTAATAAATAACTGTTAGTTGTAGCCCTGATGTTCTGTTCATTGATGTTTGCTGTGCAGTTAAATAAAAATGAAAAAATGAAAAATCTAAACTCATATTGCTGAAGGAGACATTATTTGTGAGCCAAAAACAGAGAAATTAAGATAGTTTACCTCACAGTTTAAATATGTAACAAAATATGTTTGTTTCTGAAATATCTATTACTTACAAAATGTAATGGCCACCAAAAACAAATATTAATGATTAAAGGGAATACATTTTAATTTTTTTTTTCTTGTCACATGCATAGTTGAAACCAAGTTGCCCTCAGTGGCCACCATGTGTGGAGGATCTGGATAGTGTTTGATTTCTGTTCACCTTTGTGGTCAATACATAAGGAACTATTCCCTGAGTTTTTACAGATATTTGCAGGAAGGACTCTGGTGTGTTCACAGCCTTCGTGCAGGTACAGTATGTTTCCATATTTCGCAATCACTTATTATAGTGAAGGTCTTGCATGACAATAGTATAGTTAAAATTTACTGTATTTTGTTTTTTGTTTTTTTTACATCTGTAATGTGGATATGATGACTAAATATATGTATGCAGTATATTTTCTTGATTGTATTACATTTTACAGATGTTTTCTAACCTGAAAATTTGTAATTGTACTAAACTTTGGCTGTGAAAGTACAAAGGGTATATACAAGAAAAAGCTGTAATTTTATTGTAATTTTTATTAGCATAATGTATTGTATTTTACTGTAATTTATTTAAAAGAAAGAAAGAAAGAAAGAAAACTGTATCTCCTCACTCTACTACGGTACTACTTTCTGCTAAATAAATAATCCCTAAACTGTTCACAGTGATGTTTGTGGATTATTCAAAGTAATGGTACTACTCTTTATGAAAGGAGATTGTTGCTCAAAATTGTTTAAGTGTCTTGAAAATAAATTTTCCTTTTTTATGCTGTGCATTGGCGTCCTTCATGAACACGCTCTGGTGGCAAATTCAATTTAATACAACTCAGTGACATTGCCACAGCACAAAGACAACCAAGAGGAAACAAAGGTGGTGCACAAACACAGCAAAATAAATCAAGTTAAGAAAAATCTACTGCCAAAGGTTCTAAAATAACACTGATGCTTGGAACAGCATATTCCATCAGCTAAATGTTAGCTTAATAGCCTTTAAAATAACAAAATTTATTTCAAAGTACCTTCAACTACAGCCTCACTGCAGCAAGTGGAATGTGGTGGGGTCATATGAATGGGGTAAAGTCCAATGTCAGACCCTAACCATAGCATATGGTTCTTTTAGTTTATATGATAAGTAGCCTACTGTGAAAGATGCTAAAATGCATGCCAATAAGATAATTTGTTAGTGTGTGTTTCTGTGTTCTCTCTGTGTTCTTGTCACTGGTTTGGAGTTGTATTGCCATCACTGACAGGTAACACACACCTGTCTAAGCAAATCAGTGTTAAACTCATTTTTTTCCTCTGAACTGTAACTTTGAGTGTTGCTCATTCAGTCATGAATATTAAATGTAATGCAGAAATACAATGTTGTGAGTACCAGAAATGAAAGCCCATTTACTTTCCTGCACTGGGTTGGAGGCAGAAATCTCAGAGACGGATATCTCTGAGCAAATAAATATAAAGCTATCATTGGTTACATGGTTAGAAAAATATATGTTTTGTCATTTGAGTGAACTGATCCACTGAGATTAAAATAACGATAGTCCCAGACAAAATGTAGTCATGTATCATATATTGCCCAGTGAAGTTTTTAAAGTAATCTATGAAACACATTATGTAATTATCCACTTCTGTATAATTAAGTCTGTGTAATTTGATTTGTTTGATGTATACCTCTAACACATTTTTTATTTTTTATTTAGATTATTAGTTGAAGAGAAATGGCTGCAACTAAAGATTTTACAATCACCGCTACTGGAAGGACCACCTATGACTCAACCCCTAACATAACCGCAGACTATTATGACTATAACTATGAAGATGAAATGTGCGACAGAACAAGCGTCATAAAGTTTGGCGCGATCTTCAGTCTGGCGTTCTTCTCCATTGTGGTGATCTTCAGTCTGCTCGGTAATGGCCTGGTCATTGTGATTTTGGCCAAGTATGAGAATCTCAAATCCCTCACCAATGCTTTCATCCTGAACCTGGCTGTGTCAGATCTCTTCTTCACCGCAGGACTGCCCTTCTGGGCCTACTACCACATGTACGGATGGACTTTAGGGGAGCCTGCATGCAAAATACTCAACTTTGTCTTCTACATTGGGTTCTACAGCAGTGGTATCTTCCTCATCCTGATGACTGCTCACCGTTATGTAGCTGTCATGAATCCTCTGTCTGACATAATGTCTACCAAAGGCTTCTACAGTGTCCTAGCATCTGTCATCATTTGGGCAGTGAGTATCTTGGTTGCCAGTCCAGCCGTCATCTTCACCAAAGTCCTGAACCAGAATCACTGTGAATACATGAATTCTTACTGGACATTGTGGGGAATCTACCAGCAAAATATTCTCTTTATAGTGAGTTCAGTGGTGTTCGTCTTTTGCTATTCTCAGATCATTTGCAGGCTGTTGCGTCCTACTGCCCAAAGAAGAAAGAGCAAAACTTTAAAACTCATTTTTACTCTCATGGTCATTTTCTTTGTAGGCTGGGCGCCTTACAATATGGTAATTTTTCTAATGTCATTCTATAGGTGGCCCCAAACATCTGTTGACTCAGCAGCTATATTTGAAATTTGTGAAAAACACAAACAACTGGATTACGCCTTTTATATTAGCAGACTTTTTGCCTTCTCACACTGCTGCCTTAACCCTGTGTTTTATGTGTTTATCGGGGTTAAATTCAAAAACCACTTGAAGAAAATGCTGAAGAGCTGGGGTCCCAGAAACACCAGCATCCGCAATAGACAAAGTCGACTCACAATCACATCTCTAACTAGTGGTGAAGAGTTCTCCATGTAGTTGATATAGAGAGCAGAAGTACAACCTGAACTTCTGGGTTACAGAAGAAGGAAAACCATTTAAAGGACCAGTGTGTAAGATTTAGTGACATCTAGCAGTGAGGTTGTAGATTGCAACCAACTGAATACCCCTCCCCTCATCCTCCCCTTCCAAGCGTGTAGGAGAACCTATGGTGGCTGTGAAAATCGTGAAAAAACGTGAAAGGCCTTCTCTAGACCTAGTGTTTGGTTTATCTGTTCTACTGTAAAAACATGGCAGTTCAACATGGTGGGCTCCGTGGAAGAGGACCCCCTCTCTATGTAGATATAAACGGCTCATTCTATGGTAACGAAAGCACAACGATTCTTATTTTCAGGTGAATCTTACACACTGGTCCTTTAAAATCACATTTGACATTTGTAATAGAGCACGACTAAAAATCAAGTCTTGGATCAACTCAACAGCATTTCGTGTGGTTAACTCAATTTCTAGGTGTCTCCATGTCAAGATGAGGACTTTAGTTTAACAGTAACATCATTCAGCATCCTTTAACAAACACCATTTCCCACAAACCCTACATCATCGGGGCTAAAATATCACAGCTCAACAGAAGAGGCAAGTCCAGTGTAACAGTAGACAGAGAGGACCAAATAATTTTTTAAAATGTTGTTAGACAGCAGAGAAACACACTGTGGATGTGGACAAAACTGTTACAAATTACGTCAGTATCCGCACTGCTAATTTTTCATGGGAGATGTAGTTCTTTATATGCTAACAAAGCATGCATTGCATTGCATTGACTCACAGAAGCTAGTGAAACAGACACAATGGTCAGGACTTTGGTTCTCTATACTCAGAAGTCAGAGTGAAGGAAAGCACGTTGTTGAACGTGTAAAACCTTCAACATTCAATTTTGGTGATTTTTATATTTGTACTACAGTGGCTTTGTGAGAGTCAGGCACCACCCCAGTGCTTTGAGCTAAATGCTAACATCAGCATACTAACATATATACATATTTTTTAGCAGGTACTTGTTATATAAGCTTTCGTTGTTAAAACTGGGTGGAAACAATTAAGTTTAAACAGTGGAGTTTAAAAAAAAACACTGTATTGCAAAACCAATCCAAAGTCTTTAGGGTGGCCCTTCATATTGGGGCGATGACATGCAGTTGACTATGGAGGAGAATTGAGGGGAGAGCATCATTTCCGGTAAGGCATGTCCTTGACAAAATGTAAGGAGTGTAGGTTTGTTAGTGGCTGTTCTTGCCGCCGTTCAAGCAACTATTGCATTTAGAAACCCCCAGACGATCAGTAGGCAGCGAGATGTCCGACTGTCTGGTATCACGAGACTAGTCTTCTTTCCTTTATAGCCTGGTTGTATGGCACGGTTGTGAAGCAACAATTACTTCCTCACTGCAATGACTGACATATTACATGTGTGAGGCTTTCATCTGCCAACAGTGATATATAATATACAGTGTTTCATCCATATTTTCATGTTTTTTTATTTTTAAGTTCAGTGTGCTTATCTGCATTCTATCAAACTGTCTATGTTATTATTAACAATGAGCCCTGTGTATCATAAGTATGTTAATATACATATAATTTAGATTGTATGTTGATAAACTGATTATACATTGTATGGAAACAAAATGTCTGTATGTGTTTCACTTTGATTAACTGCATTTTATTTTTTATTTTACATTTTTACATAAATCATTTTTGCATTCATTATAGAAGATATAGGAGATATTTTGAATCTTTTTAAGTAAATATTGTTGCTTTTGATCAGTTAGACTGTTATAATGTGCATTTCTACCTGACAATGTCATCATTATTTCCATGCTTTGCAATAGAATAAACTCAGATATTAAACCATGGGCTTGTCTCTGTTTTAAATAGAATAACCCTCACTGCTGTTTCTTTTTTTTTTTTTTAAATCTTTATTGAATGACACATTTAAAATTTACAAAAAAAAACAGCGATATAAATTGACAATAAAGTGCATACAGTGCAAAAGTGCTTTTTTTTTTTTTTTAAATTAAACATCTGTAAAGTGCATATAGTCCAGTAATCCTGTTTAAAGTGCTGTTAATTCATAAGTCCAGTGTGTTCCAGGGGAGGCGCTGCGATTTGTCCATTGTCCTTCTCCTCCAGAGGTCAGTAAGTATCTGTTTAACTACAGTGTCACTGTAGATCACAGTCTGTTGTATTATCATTGCACATCTGGTTTTCCACAATTTTGAACATACTACACAAATGATTAATTGTAACAGTTCAGCATGTTTAGATGGCAAATTATCATCAATAATACCATACATAACAGATTTATAACATAAGTTAAAGTGGACACCGACATCTTTCAGTTTGTCCCAGACTTCCTGAGTTCTGTAACAGTCCATTAAGAGATGCTGTTGAGTCTCATCATCGTTGCAGGAAATCATTGGACATTTTTTGGTAGTCACATAACAACTCCAAGACACAACAGCTCTAACAGGAAGTCTTCCTACAGATATCAGCCACCGGACATCTCTAATGCTCTCAGACAAGTTTTTACAGTTGAGGTTTTTTATCACTTCTGTGCTCTCATTAGCATCTAGATTTTGATAATTTATAAACCCCCCATATTTAAAATCATTTATTTTATTAAAGATCATTTTACTGGGTAGACCAACCCAGTCTATTTGTAGATGTTGGTATTGTGCTGTAAAATCACCATATAATAGTTTATAGAAAGGGCCTTGTCTTGCCCTGCCTCTTCTTTTTCTCTATTTTGTCAGGTCATCTATCCAGAGAGCATTTCTGATGATGGCAGCTGATATGTTTTTGACAAATGCTATTTTCAGTCTGTCCCAAGTTCTGGTAATGTCATGAAAGGCCACCAGATGTCCACTTACCCCTGACTTTCTCCTGAGACTCTCCAGAGAAGCTCATCAGAGATCATCAGACAACATCATTCCAAAAAGAAGAAAGAATCCTGCTGTCTTACCACAAGACAAAAAAAGCTATTTAATTGCTACTGCTAAAGAGCTTTTATTCCACGACTGACCTGGCTCCTTTGGATCCTTGGTTAACAAGAGTTCCAGTCTTCTAGAGAAGCGTTCAGATCTCAACTGAAGATTTATCCTGCGTTTGTTTCTGTTTAACCAGCTTTTTTCATTCCTGAAGAATGGCTTCCCAGGGGTAAGTTAAGATCACTTTTATAGTTCGCAATGTAGTTACTTGTGAAAAACAAAATGCAATTTATTCCATTATAGCAGTTTACATTCAAAAGGTCACTTACCCAAGCTGAGGAGGGGAGGCTGATCGCTCAAAAAACACTGCAACAATACAAATCAAATTTTCAATCATGTTGTGTTGAAGAAAAGGTGCAAAAATCATTTTAAAAATATTACTAAGTTAATTTAGTACAGAACAAATAACTTATTGTAACTTGAGTATAAATTACTTTTACAAGTAACCACACAGCCGTCCTTATTTGGGGAGATTTACCTTATATGCTGAAAGACTCAGCTTTCGTAAGTCACCTGTGAATCCTGACTTTGATAAATGAATGTTTTATTTTCAAAACTATAAAAGTTATCAAAATAAAAAGAAACACATTTAACATTTATTTTTACATTTTCAGAGTCTAGCACAGAACATCAGGTCCACCCCCTCTCAGGTGAAAATGATTATGCAAGAATGTCAGTTTGTCAGGATTAGACTCAAGCACAGGGCTGTCTATAACGTCAAGTGCCCATCAACTGCTGGTCAGATCTTTTGTTTTGCTTAATGACTGGCTAATGACCCTATTCAATTGAAAATGAAAACACTGATATCCCCCCACTCCAGTTCATTCCTATGCCAGATAGAAACTATGGCCAGAAATACAGCAAAACAATTCTTTACTTACTAATTTTGATTCTTACATGTAATAAGTGAAGTTATTTCAAGCTGAGATTTTAAGCATACTTGCTGATGGCTCCCAAACCTCTCTCTGAGTAAGCTTTAAATCAAGTGAAAGATGTTTTTATTGTCTATTTCCAGGAAATCCAACAGGCACTATCTGCTGTGCCCTGTGTGCAAGAAGACCCAAGAAGGCCTGTCAGTGCATCTGCGCTGGGTCTGCATGAAGAGAAGTGCACCAGAAGCCATTGACGCAGAGGTGGAGAAGGCAAAGAGGGATGTTCGTGAACTTCTGGCAACTGGCAGGGTGTTTAGTTACGTGCACCTTCACCAAATCATGGATGATGCCGATCCACTCAGCAGGTTGGTGGAAGAGCTTTTTTTCAAACACCACTGAAATTAATTACATTTTTGTAAAAGTTGCACAGCACAACATTGTCTAAATTATGTGGGGTTTTTTTTGTTTTGTTTTTTTTAAATTGAAAGGATGATTGAGGAGCTGCAGCGTCATCACCTGACGGTGATTGGTGTCCTTCCACCACTGCAAAATGCCAACCAGGCAGGAACTTCCACCAGCGCCGCAACTGCACAGCCACCCATGAGCGCAGCTTCTGAGACTACAGAGAGCGAGCAGTCCGACACCACCTCTTTTCACCTGAAAATAATATTTTGAATCTTTTTAAGTACATATTGTTGCTTTTGATCAGTTAAGACTGTTATAATGTGCAGTTCTACCTGACAATGTCATCATTATTTCCATGCTTTGCAATAAAATAAACTCAGATATTAAACCATGGGCTTGTCTCTGTTAAATAGAATAACCCTCACTACTGTTTCCAGGTAATGTCATGAAAGGGTGGAATCCATTGCTCAAATTGCACCATCTCTGACTTAATGTGAAAGAGGAACCTTCACTCTGGTATAAGACAACTTTTGCATCACAGAGCAAAACATAACAAGACTTGACAGACGTTCGAGGTATGTGGCTTGGTACTTACTGTAACTACTCTCAATATTTTAGGGTAACTTACTTAAATGCTCTCCATATTTTTAATACTTTATAAGGAATTACATTTTGGGAGATCAGAAATTGCTGAAAGGTTATAAACATCTGCTCATTCTTAATGACATTTGGTCAATTTTAGTTCTGTGCTCCTGTTTCCCAGAAAAACTACAATGGCGAACAACTCCACAGTGAGGGACGAAGGTCTGGACAACAGTAATGTGATATATTTGTGTGATGATTCGAACAACTTTACAACCATCAGTGCTGCCTTCTTCATTTTGATCTTCATCTTCAGTGTCGCAGGCAACGGTCTCCTCTTATGTGTTCTTGTCCGCTATGAGAGCCTGAAAAATGTCACAAATCTGTTTGTCCTGAACCTGGCCTTCTCAGATTTGGTCTTCACTGTCACCCTTCCATTCTGGGCTGTCGAACACTTGCACCACTGGGTGTTTGGTGACTTTGCCTGCAAATTTCTGAATGCAGCTTACTTTGTTGGTTTGTACAGCAGCATCATTTTACTGACTGCCATGACTGTGGATCGTTTCAAAACGGTGGTGTTGAACATCTGGCCAAGCAAACCTGTAAGAAGGAAAATGTGTGCAGTGGGTGCCTGTGCAGCCGCTTGGGTCATCAGCATTGCTGCATCGTTGAGTGATGCTATCAATATGAATGTGGAGGAAACCACCAGTGCCGGTGTTTTCGAGTGTAAGGCTTCCTATGATGGTTCTGTTGATAACCTGAGCTATTATCTCCAAGTGTCACTTCTCTTCTTCCTCCCATTTGCCATCATTATTTTCTGCTATTCTGCCATTCTCAAAACAGTTTTGCAGTCTTCAAACAGAAAAAGGCACAGGACTGTGGTGGTGGTGTTTTGTATTGTTGCAGTCTTCTTTATCTGCTGGGGACCTTACCATATTTTTCTTTTTGTTGAAACTTTCTATAAACCCAAAGACTGTTATGCGCAGAAACGCTTGGATATCGCCTATTATATTTGTCGTATACTTGCTTTTGCTCACTGCTGTATGAACCCTCTGCTCTATATGCTCTCACAAAAGTTGCGAAGACACCTGTTGCATGTTTTACACTGTGAGAATGTCAAGAGGAGGAACAGGGAGAGAGCTACCAGCAATTCAGCTATTACACCCCAAAACTCTGTTGTTATGCTGGAGTTACAATACAAATAGATAAAAAAACATTGATTAAATCGGTAAATGATTTTATATAATATTGTTTGTATTTATTTAATTTTACCCATGTTTTCCTTTCAATGTCAAATTAGATTCTTTTTTAATCATATCTTTTAAAAATGTGCTGAATAAATGGTGAATATATGTTTAAAAAGCTAAAACATGTCACTGTGTAAGATAATGTATGGAAATGCTTTCACCTTTGCATTTGCCAGCCTTTTTGAATGACTATTGCTGTGCTGTTACATATATTTAAATAAAATCGAGTCTAGTTGTTTTTCACTTTTTTTTTTAACCAACTGTTGTGAAATGATAATAGGTTGGATTTTAAATTATGCTGTGCAAGTGCTTTTCTCTGGAAAAAAACAAGTCAAAGTGAAACTGGCTGTATCAGACATAAGACTGTTGAAATAATATTGCTGAGACAAACAGCAAGCACTACCTCTTTGATAAGGTTTCTTTGACATTTTTCCACTTCACTGAATCATTGCATATTTATTCATTTATCCATTCATTTTAGGAAGTTATTGAAGTTTAACTTAATGGAAAGACTTGAGAATTTGGAATCAAAATTCAAGAATATGGATCAAAATATAAGAATTTGGAATTAAACTTTGAGAATATCAATTGAAACATGAAATAAAAGTCTGAGATGGAAAAAAAAAATTGAATACGCCGAACAGACAAACCCTGTGTATGGCGTGTATATTAATGAAGCAAGTGTCTGCTGTGAATTAGCTTTTATTTACCAACATCAAATTGCAACATTATTATCAAAGTTGGACATTAAATTTATTTGCAGATGCTAAAAAATTGAGACAATATAAAAAAAAACTGCAACATAATTCTCCAAACATTTCCTCAAAACATGCTGGTGGTTAGAGAATTGTTCAGTTTTTCCATTTAAGCACTGCCCCCTGTTATTTATTACCCTGAGCTATACATGCACTCTTTTTTCATCAATAGCTTTGTTGCCACCAGATTTCTCATTGACTCAATTATTAAGACACATTGACCTATGACCAAATTGATGTCAGTTAAATACCTGAAACAAAATATGGTGTCAGTATGATGTCATCATTGGGTCGGAGTATATGTGTTTCATTCCATATTTTCAGACATTCATTTAATATTCTCAAGTTTCAGTCAAAATCTGACTTTTGTTCCATATTCCAGGTTTTCCATTGATTTGTCTTAAAAAGCATGGCATATACACAGTATTTATTTATTAATTCATGTGAGAGTTGTGCATAAATTTATTCTGATTCTAAAGCATTTTAAGGAATGAACATCATATCCTAATTTCTTTATCAGATCATCTGTCAATTTCTCACAACACCTCAACAAGTAGACAATGGCCTTTAACATTGACTACAATGACCTTTTCTACTATGACGATGCAGTCTACTATAACAACAATGAAAGCGGCTTCATAGCACATCACAGCGAGATGAAATCAGCCTTTCATCTCTTCTCTGCTGTGTGCTGCATCCTCATCTTCTGCCTCAGCATGCCTGGGAATGGCTTCCTCCTGTGGGTCCTTCTGAGGGAACGATCTTAGAAGACAACATCTGACATCTTGCATGTGCAACTCACAATTTCTGACCTTTGCCTCACTATGACCCTGCCTTTTTTGGCCTACACTCTACTCCATGCCTGGATCTTTGGAGACTGGGGATGTAAAGTCATAGTGGGAGCTTTTTCCCTGGGGTTTAGTAGCTACGTGTTGGTCCTCACTGTCATGACGCTGGATCATTATGTTGTCATGGTCCAGGCTTCGTGTCTGTCTGCTTACCCCCCAAGAAAATTCAGTGTCCTTATGGCTAGCATTGTGATATGGCTGTTGTGTGCTGCTTTAAGCATGACGCAATCAGTGTATAGTGAGGCCGGAGATTATGGATTAGGTGAAATACAGTGTTTATATGGTTCACAAATGTCATTTTCTATTTATCTCTTGACCATCTACATAGAAATTGGCTTTCTCTTTCTCATACCCTTCAGTATCATTACATTCTGCTATGTGCACATGTGCATAACTATCAAGCAGTGCAGGTTAAGCAGACACTACCGGGCTTCAAGGCTGACTTTAGGAATAACTGTTGTTTTTTTCCTTTGTTTGGCACCATATATCATCATGATCTTTATACTCTCCCTGGAGATGTTTACTGGACATCACAGCTAAATGGAGTCAGACAATGCTTTATGGTCTGTACATCACTGAGACACTACCTTACTTCCGCTGCTGCCTGAACCCGCTGTTCCATATATTTGGAGCACAAAGGTTTAGGAGGTATCTGCCCATGCCATGTAGCACTTCAAGAGGTGGGAGTCAGGAGTTCAATGACAGACACCTCTGTGACCAACAGCCAAAGCCCCAGTTTGTGTCTATCAGTTTCTCTAAAAGATTATGCTAACTGTCGGTGTTTGAAAACTCAGAAGATGCTCGCTGGTTACATCTGTCACCCAAATGGATGCTAATACATGAAAGGCACAAACTACAGCTAGGGTTAATGATATAAATGATATTGTGCTAAAAGACTGATGCTAATGCTGAAACCACACCAAAGAGCGGTGAAGTGGGTCCTGTGGTGAGCTGCCATGCAATCTCTATGGAAAACCTGCGGCGAAGTGCAGCCAAACTAAAAGTTGGGAATAGTTTAACTTTTTGCAGTGAATTGCGACCAGAGCCAATCAATACTCAGAGCGACCTGCTGTATGTTTCAAATAATTTCTTCCCGCCCGAAACACATTAACAATGGAAGATAAACTGATTGTGGCTGTTTCTTCACACTCCATACTATATGACAACACATTGTACAATTACAGAGATGCAGAAAAAAAGGCTTGCCTGTAGTTGGTGTCCTGCTTGCTGATATGCGGTCCCACCCTCGCCAACAGATCATCACTCATTGGCATCCTGCCAATCGCGCTTCAGAGAACATAGCCTATCAGATATGTCGACAATGTTTTTTGGTTCACATCGGTAGTATATTATTGCGGCAACACAATGACAGAAATGAAAGGACAGGCCCCCGGTTGCTGTATTGCAGTGTAGAACTAGTTAATAGTGTTATTTCTTTCTAACATTTTGGCTGCTCAGCTTAAATACTTAAATATTCTTATTTTCCAAGAGTATGCTTTCACTTATATTACTGAGAAAAGGCTTTCAGGACTAATGTGGATTAATGATGTGTTTGGCAAACGTAACAATATTTTAGCCAACATTGGTGGGAGCATAAATTTCCCCATATCCAATAAAGAGCAGGATAGAGCTGCTAACGTTGCCCTAAACTGATCCATCCAGCATCCAGGAGTGGAGGTAACAGAGAGCAGGCAGAAATGAAAACACTGATGACTAATTCGAGAGAGTGAATTTTAACTTACTCTTGTTTAGAGATGATTAAAATGACACATAATGAAACAAGACACAGGAAGTTTCAAAAACACTTAAATATTGGCCTATGTAAACAACAAGAAGAGTGCCTTTTCTAATGAAACAAAATTCAAGTCTCATAAGTCCTGAAAATGAATGATTTGTTTCAAATGATTAACAGCAGCATACACAATGTGTAACATAATTAAAAACTCCACATCTATTTAAAAGAAATCTGTAAGTTAGCAATAGAAATATGATGATTATGATTTATATGATTTAAAGCACCAATGTGTAAGCTTTAGTGGCATCTAGCAGTGAGATTGCAGATTGTGACCAACTGAATACCCCTCCCTCACCCTCCCCTTCCAAGTGTGTAGGAGAACCTACGGTGGCTGCGAAACTCGTAAAAAACGCAAAATGCCCTCTCTGGGGCCAGTGTTTGGTTTGTCTGTTCTGGGCTACTGTAGAAACATGGTGGTGCAACATGGCGAGCTCCACAGAAGGGGAGCCGCTCCCTATGTAGATATAAAGGGCTCATTCTAAGGTAACGAAAACACAACGATTCTTATTTTCAGGTGATTATACACTAATTAAAACATACCTATGAATATAATATTCCATTTCTGCCAATATTCCGTTTCGCTAGATGCCAGTAAATTCTACACACTGGACCTTTAACAGCACTGAACAAATCAATCCACAAGATGCCAACAAATAATAATAATAATAATAATAATAATAATAATTTTCCAGAGCATTGATGGTCCACAAACTAACACTTAACCAACATTTATATCTAACATTTACTGTTTAATTAATGTTTTATTGTGTGGTGTTATGTTATGTTATGTTTTGAATTATGATCCATTAAACACAAATTGCTGAATGTTCATCTACAGCTTAAACTCTTTATTGATTTATGTAAATATACACATTCTGAGGCCGAAGATTTCAGATAGGGTCCTTAACAAGGTAAAATAGCTGTATTCCCAACATGGTTTAACTGTTTTTTGTTTTGTTTGTATGTCAGACAGTATTTGTTGCATATCAGATATTGTATTTCTTTCTATGTACAAGCACCAATTAACCAGGCAATGTTCCTTGTGACCCACTGTAACTGCAAATAAAGCCATTCTGAATCTGGTTAATTTATTTCTTCTTCTTTTTTTTTTTACATTTTTCTTTTTTATACATACAGTCTATGGTCCAGCCAATATGTTAGGGCAGCATTCCCCTCTGGAGTGACCTTGTCTATGTGACACAGAATAAACAAATTAGCTCTCAGCAGCAGGATCCGTAAAATATAATCTATAACAGACGTCGTATTTGTGATTAAAATCATAGCCAGTCAAGTATATCCAGCTCAGCAGTCCATTTCTATTGCGTTTATTTAACTCAAAAATTCCGACAGTAGAGCAACTTTGCTGTGTTATTATATCAGTAATTAAAATATTGCAAGTCTTTCCCCCCCCTTTTTTTGTAGTCCAAATCTTTTAACTCTATTACATGTAATTTGCTTCTCCTGAGCCCTGTCAGTGTACTTGAACATGGTTGAGTAGCGTGGCCCTGATAGCTCCACGGGGGGTCCAGAGAGGAGTGTATAGGGACAGCTCTGTGGGCCACTGTAACAGCACTCATATCTGTCTCTGGGGGTAGATTAAGCTTAATTAACTAAACCATCCAGCACGCTTGGATGAATGGATACAAGTCAAGGGCAGAGCAGTCACGGGTGTGCTCACACATTCTCTGGCAGACACTGAGAGGATTTTGTGCATGATATCATCTGTGTGTGTGTGTGTGTAATTGCAACCAAGAAAATTGATACTGTAGCTATAATGAAGTTGTGTGTACAAGTCAACAATAATAATGACCTTTCATTTAGTCTCTAATGTGTCTTTATAAGACGCAAGATTCAACCACAGATAGAAAATTGCATGTATGTGCTGCGTGGGGTGAACAGACACCCACATGGTTCCTCATATTATAACCATGTATGGTATGATTTTTAAGACTCATCAGCACTTTCAGAGTCTCAAAAAAGGAAGTGATCAAAACTCTGTTCAATCCTATATAACCTTTTTGTGGAGCTGTAGCTGACTCTAATTTTGCTATCAGATCTTTGTTTTTAATATGTATAGAAAATAATATGCAAGAAGTGTAGGGTAAGAACTAGTAACATCTTAGATCACAGAGAAAAATAGCAAATCCACCCTGCAGAGCTCCGACAGAAAAGACAATCGAAGGCATCCCATTTCTTATTTTCAAGTCAGCGCAATCTCTTTTCCCAGATCATTTTCTCAGCAAATGATGTTGTTGTTCAATCCTGTTTTTAGCCACAAGCTAAACATCTGTTGTTTTCTTATGTAGTCTCGGATACTAGCCCTCCCTGGCCCTAACATTCACTCCCTGCTCTGCTTTTCTCCAGGGCAACTCACCCTCCTTTCTCACACTGATATCTCCCTTTAATTCCAGTTATCTATAACGATAATTACTCCAACCATATGTGAGTTTAATTGATGCCTTGCAAATGTGTAAATGTGTGTACTTTGTGCATGTTGCTAATAAAGCCTCATTGCTTGTTAATCTGGAATGTCAGGGAGATGCGCACAAATCGATTAAATGTGTCAGCCTTATCATTAAAACAACTGTTTTATTGAACAAATATAGATGACTTAATCCTCATATGAAATACACTGGCATGTATGACATTTCACTAATGCACCTAATCCTGATCAAATTTGTCATGGGAGTAAAATGTTGTAAAAAAGGATTAGATTCACTGTTTCACACATCCTTGCCACACATAAATGCACACACACACGCACAGACACATCACATAAATCCAGGAGGATGGCATGTTTTGGAGTCTGTTATAAAAAATATACATTTGATAGGCTTAAAAGAAAACCCATATCTCATGCTGCATCTAGGCCTGTATTTTGCCACTGCGATATTACATTTCACCACTAGAGGGGACATGGGTATCAGCATAATGCTGCTTCTTTCATTACAACTGGCTTGTTTTAATCACATGTACTCTACAAGTCAGACACAAAAAATTGAGATAGAGACTTATGCTTTTATAGAGTCACAAAGAGATTATCAGTCCCTACAAAGGAGCTTCACTGCTTTGAACGCATTTTCTCTTTTTTGAGCGAACAACTTTTTTTGGCTACCGGTGTGTTTTCAAACACACGCACAAAGAACAAATGCAGCCTGTCTCTGCATATCTACGACCATCAGATCTCTCTGTTTTAGGGTTATCCTCCTCTACTTACACCTGCTGTTATCAGATAGAAAAACACAGGGATTAACTGCCATGGAGACTTAATTAACAAATCAAACATCTGGATATTCAGACCCACTGCAAAGACTTAGCTGCCTCTTGTAAGACTGGCCATTTGATGTATCAAACAGTGTGTCCTGATGTTTCCTGCAAAAATTTCCCCATCTGGCTTGTTTTGTATCTTCACTTTTTTTTTTACAGTTTCTCTCACTTTGCAACTTTTTAATGTCACTCATTTTGAAGTATTTCATGTATCTGTTTTGGCTACTTTAAGGAATTTTGGAGTACTAGACAATGACGGAGAAGGATCTCATAACATAACATAACATAACATAACATAACATAACATAACATAACATAACATAACATAACATAACATAACATAACATAATATAATTTATGGGAATGAACCTGAAATGTATGTGGCTGAAAATTATAAATCAGCCCTTCAAAAAAGTTAAATAGCTGTATTCCAAGGACATTTTAATTGTATCATGTTTAATTTTTATAATTACAATAATTATTTATAAAATACTTTTTTTCGCTCACAAACTGCAGTTTTGCTTCCGCATCAGCTGACATATCACTGCTGACATCTGTATAGTAGTGACATAACATAACATAGGAAGGAAGGAAGGAACAACACAAAACAGGAAAATTGACAATATAGCATCAACACTGCACCAACAAACTTCATCATTTAAAACATAGATGAAAAGCAGATACTTGAAATGCAAAAACACAGTAGAAAAAGCAGTACAATAAAATAAATTGGGAGAAGGGCTAGATTTTCATGAAATTCAGGGTAGGCTATGCTTTCAGCAACCTAATTACAGTTGGCAAGAAAGAATTGCATACGTAATGTAACGTAACGTAATGTAATGGGTAAGGGTATAAGGGTATAAATATTACAGATTGGGCCATTAATAAAGTGAAATAGCTGTATAACCAGGACATTTGTTTATATGTTTATTTATTTGTGTATTCATTTATCTATGTATTTAATTTTGCATAGAAACTTTATGTGTAAGAATATTACCTCCTCAACAAATGTTATATTTCTGTCCACAACCTAATCTAATCTGACCTAAGATTACTTAAACTAACACCTAACCTATCTTAACGAAACATTATGTTATTACATAACATTATTCGCTGCATGGGAGTATATCTTGAATTACTAATATGTGGCCAAAAACCATAAATTTAGCCTTTAATAAAGTAAAATAGCTGTTATCCTAGTATATGTTATGTACTATTATTGTTATCATTTTTAAGGGATCACAAACAAAATATATATATGCTAATATCTTAAATTTATGTGATCAGAAATGACAGATAGGACCATTGACAGAGTGAAATAGCTGTATTCCCAGAACATTTTTATTTACCCATTTATGTATTATTCTTACAAGCATGCATCATCAACTGTATGTCACAATATTTCCCCCACATCAGATGATATGTCTCTATCCACATCTGTTTATAACATAACATAACATAACATAACATAACATAACATAACATAACATAACATAACATAACATAACCAGGGCTGCAACTAACAATTATTTTCATTATTGATTAATCTGTTGATTATTTCCTTGATTAATTGATTAGTTGTTTGGTCCATAAAATGTCAGAAAAGGGTGAAAAATGTCGATCACTTCCCAGAGCCCAAGGTGATGTCTTCAAATGTCTTTGTCTGTCCACAATCCAAAGATATTTATGTTAACTGTCACAGAGGACTAAAGAAACCAGAAAATATTCACATTTGAGAAGCTGGAATCAGAGAATTTGGAAATTTAGAGACATTAAAAAATGACTCAAAACGATTATTCAGTTATCAAAATAGTTGGCGATTAATTTAATATTTGGCAGCTAATCGATTACTTGATTAATCGTTCCAGCTCTAAACATAATATAACATAACATAACAAAGTGCTTTGCAGTATTGTGAATGAAAAGCTTGGATGGTCCCAATGAGAACTGGACCTCCAGACCTGGCAAGACTGTTCAGTGCTCTACCCACTGAGCTAATATCCTACAGACCATGCTTTTTGGCTTACCCTTCCTTATCCTCAGGCTGCACCAGCTGCCGTCTACCTCCGACCACATTCCACACCCCTGATATGTTGTCCTCTATACCTGCCTCGTCCCTCCTCCTCCTCATTTGTAGGTGTTCTATCCCCTTTTTGGCCGCAACTTTGCAAAAGGTGAACAGAAGTGATTTTCAATAGCACCGTGCATGACTAATGGTGGAAACATGTTAAAATCATCGCAGAAATGTCCTTGGGAAGACAAATGAATTTTCAGCAGAATAATTAACTTAATTAACAAATTTGCATGCATATTCATCAGGGCCATTGAAGTCTTTCCAGCTCAGCTTGATGAACGTTGCTGTGTAATAACCAGCTCATTTACATTCTGCCATCCACTGCCATTTGTGTGGATTACTGAGAAAAGGCAAAGTGTGTGTGTGTGTGTGTGTGTGTGTGTGTGCATGATGCTAGGGGTACATCATATGTGTGCTCACTATCCTCTTTCTCTTAACATGTAATAGAGAAAGCTTGATGAATTGATTTGACATACTGTTTTGTTGGTTACATACCCCAATTTTGGACCCAGCTGCCTCTCTTTACACACACACAAATATATGTACATATTCATACACACATACCTTGCACGGATGTGATTGATATGGGCCTGACTCTGTGTGTGTGTGTGTGTGTGTGTGTGTGAGTGCTCTACACCCGTATCTCCTTGCATCCCCCCCCCCCTCTCCCCTCCCCCCCCTTCTCTCTGGTGGGCAGTTCTTGGCACTGATCCTGAGTCGTAAACCCTCCTGGGTTGCCAGACTGTGCGTTGTTAAAAACGTGAGGCCCTGCGTACCCCCTCCCCGTCTCTGCAGGGCAATCTTTAAAGGCAGCAAGGTGTGACGGCACAAACTGGCAGCTTGGCAGCCATGCCTGAGGATACCAACGCTCCGTCAGCCGTGAACGGGCACCATCACATGGGCTCGCCTAACTAATACGCTCGCCGTACATGTGCCTTTCTCATGCCTCATCTGTGCCAGTCAGAGACAAAGGAATTCATTAAGATATTTCACATGGCGTTGTTGTTTTGTGATTTTGCTGGGATATAGTTAATTGGGAATTTCACACAAGCCAAGGTAACTGAGGGAGAGATTATCCAAATGAGTTCCGAAAAGTTAATTACACTCACTTGGCTGTATGTGCCCTTGATCTGGTTGGGCAAGGAACAACATGAAAAACTTATTTTACGGAAGTTTGTGCAGGATATTTCTCTAACAGTATGTTTCTCATTTTCATCACTGATTTTTTCCTGCGATTTAGGTGTCACTGAACGCTGTTACTTCCCAGTAGGTTACTGTCAGAAAACTGCTGCACCAGTAAAATTATCCTGCCAACATAAAAAGGTATGCAAAGCAAAGGCTTTTGCACCTTTAACATAAGCAATATGGTGCACTGTCCTGAGATTTTGCAGGAGCAATTATCACATTTATTGAAGAAAGAAAAAAAAACCAGGCATGTTTCTGAAAAAAAAAAACAGCATCACCTGACACATAAAAACTTGTGATATTCAGCATACTTTCTTCCCTTTGCCTCTGTGATACTTTCTCCTACGCTTTTTATGCAGACATATGTGTGACACTTGAAGCTGTTATCATAGCTGGAAGTGTGAAAGAGAATTGTTGCAGTAATATGCCGCTCTTGAGTGTTGTGACAGGAAAATGCTTTTCAGATACAGAATTGGCATTTTCAGTGTTTGTCTTCCATGCTGATAACAGCGAAGCCAAGTTTGCAAATTAATTTCTCCAGAAATGCTTTTATAATGTTCAGCGCATGACAGATAGATACTTTTGAATATGAGTTAGCAGTAAAAGATATTTCACGCTTATTGAAAGACTTATTGCATTTTTAATGACATGTTTTACTCATAAAAAAAAAAACTCATTTATTGCATTGTCTCACCCTCTTTGTTTTGAAGCTTCCACTGAAGCAAGACGAATACAAAACACAAATGGACCATTAAACTGACCTTCAAACTGGGCCCTATGAAAATCAAATGGCTGTCACCACACTGATGGGGATATTTACAGAACTGCAGCCTGTTTCCCTGCAGTAAGAACATGAAAAATACAGATCAGATGCTCGTTTTCATGATCCACTTTTTTTTTTGAAGTAACAGCAACTCTCGCCGCCCATGTGAATAAATCTGTGAAAGCTTTATGGTTTCAAGTGATCACAGAACATGAAAGGGGTGTTTGTATGGAAACACCAGACTCTCCCCTGCAGACTTGCTTTGTTGGCCTGCTGATGTGATTGTTGCTTTTCTATAATAGCTGCAGCACATTATTGTTAAAACTTAAAACACGCAAACACACGCTGTTATACCGGAGACGTGTGTGAAGATAAAAGAAAACCTGGATTTGCTACGGAGGGATGAGGCCTTCCAGATATATTTATGAATACGAGATCTATGTTTCTTTTCCACATTACCCACCGAACTTGGCCAAGTCTATCAGCAAAAAATAAATAAATCTTGTAACTTCTTTGTATCCCTTCTTTTGAGGTGTATGTGGGTGTGTGTGTATGTGTGTGTGTGGGGGGGGTGGGGTCTGTATTTGACGATGGTACCGTTTGATGGTGCAATTGATGGGAAAGTTCTGAAGAAAGTCCCAAAGCCTCTGAGGAATTTGATTACCTCCATCCATTATCTGCACAGTGAGCAATCGCGAGGCTCTCCATCTGTCATCCGTTTCATTTGCATCGTCAACACCTGCCCTGCCTTATGCCTTCACATTTTTTATAAGCTGCCTTTCATGGCATGGAAAAATGTTGATTTTTCCCTCTAAGTACATTAATTCCACAAGTTCAAAGAACATATTGAACGTGAACAACTTGGTTTATTTCTAATAGAATTTGGAAACTCTCCTTTTTATTGCTGCAGATTAAAAAAAAATATTCAAGGTGCTTTCACAGTTTAGTGAACAATAAAGCAATAAAGTGCTTCATTTTATAGATAGATAGATATATAGATTGACAGACAGATAGACAGATAGATAGATAGACTCACTCGATTTTCATATCACCATCCTCCTGTTTGTTACCAACACACTGTGCTGCACACACTCCCTGTTCTCTCCCTCCCTCCCTCCCTCCTCAATCCTCCCCCATCCATCCATCCCGTCTCCCATATCCCCAGGTGGTGCCGACGGCTGCGGGGCCCATTAGCGACAGAATTCCTGCCTCCAGCAGGCCATGCGTGTCCCGAGTGACACATTTTTGGACCGGCACCAAGAATCCAACCCTCCGCAGACAGCTCACTTCCCTCTGCAGTCACCACAGTATGTGCATGTGCGTGTAATGTGTGTGTGTGTGTGCGTGTGTGTGTGTGTGTGTGCGTGCGTGTGTGTGTGTGTGTGTGTGTGTGTGTGTGTGTGTGTGTGTGTGTGTGCGTGTGTGTGTGTGTGTGTGTGTGTGTGTGTGTGTGAGTGAGAGAGGGAGAGAGAGGCCTTGCGAACACAGCATGAGTCCCACAGGAAATGCTTGAAAGGCAGTATGGGACAGATTGGTGATGGCGCAGAATGGACCAGAATACTAAAAAGAAACGCAAAGATATTCTACAGTAGAGAGATCATACATCGATAAGATGACTCTCCTGTCTGATGCACAGGGGCATTTGTTACAGTCGTAACCTCCATGAAAATCCCCCCCCCCCCCCCCCCCCCCCCCGCCCCGTACATCTACTATATGCATTACAATGTAAACTGCATAAGACTTTTCCATTTTCATAGAAATTTTTAATTGGATTTTGCAGCTGCACATTATTGTTTGTTGACGCTCTTTGCCAGATGATGCTTGTGTACCACATTTTATTTTACAAACAATTCCTGCTCAGGGAAGAGAACAGTGCAGTCTGAGATATTTTGCATGTATTGCATGCTGTGAAAGGTGGCACCACAAAGATCACCACATCTGATTTGATCTACACAAGTGATATCTGATGGTCGATCAAGATTCGTATTAATCATAAGGAGAAGTGATTATGAAACAATACGTATCGAGTTAAGACAGAGCAGTAAGTCCTTTCAGTATCGATATTATGAATGGATTCTTTCTCCATACTAATAGATAGTTAATTATGTACCTAATGACTCCTCACAAAGCACTATATAATTAGTCTAGATGAGCCGAGAAAGTTCCTTCTTGTTCTTACATGTTTAATGTTGGCGATTTCTCATTTCCAAATGGGAATGTGGGTGATGGTGGTACAACATTAGTCTCTGTGGAGCTACAGAAAGGTGCTGGCATCTCGGTCTATCTATCTATCTATCTATGAAATGAAACACTTTATTGTTCATGAAGCTGTGAAAGCTTTAAAAGGTTTTTTTTTTTATTTTAGTTGCAGCAATAAGCACAGCAATGTAGTTTAAAGTAATAAAGGTTTTTGCATTCAATGTGTGATTTGATTTTGAGACACTGTTGCAGTTTTCAGAACACTGAGAGCAATCACCACATTTTTTTATACTGAGCAGCACAACATTTCATTTGTTATAGAAAAGGCTGCCACTCACTTGAAATATTTAAAGGGGACATATGCTTTTTGTGATTTTGTTATTTTTATCCTTTTGTGATGTTGGATGTCTATGTTAAACATGGTCAAAGTTCCAAAACATGAGGTAAACATATATATAAAAAATGCTCCCTGCAAGTCAAAAGCCTGCTCTGAACGCTTTGTTTGCAATGTTGGGACTCCTTAAAAACTTGGTATTTCACCTGGATGGGTGTGGTTTTGCAGGACGTAGCAATGCATGCTTTAACGAGCTCTGTGACCGTCTCAGCCTGTGCTTTGAGTGCATGTTCATGAGTGTTCCACACTGTGGAGGGTGAGTTACATTACAAATAACGTTTTGTACAAATAACATAGGTTACTATTTTTAATTTGCACTATCCAGTCATGCTAACATTAAAATGTCATAACATGTGCCATGAAAATACTGGATGAAATTTACTGGCTAGCTAAAATTAGCTAACTGTTAACAAGCCTCACATGCTTTTCGCCTGTGCATTCCTTTATTCAATTAATGGATTGTATTTTTGTTTTGTCTTTCACAGATGGGTGAAATGCTGCAGCAGCATGAGAGAGAGAAATGCTCGTGCATACACACACACAAAGTGAAATCTTCATACAGGAAGGGTATGTGACATACTGTATGGGAGGTCTTGTGGGGGATGGGATAGATAGATAGATAGATAGATAGATAGATAGATAGATAGATAGATAGATAGATAGATAGATAGATAGATAGATAGATAGATAGATAGATAGATAGATAGATAGATAGATAGATAGATAGCAAATTAAATGTAAAATGTCATAAAATGACATGCTAAGTTAATGATAATCAGTTGCAGTTAGTGGATATGTTTGCTTACAGCATACCAAATAAGTGGAAGACAGACAGGGGAGTCACACTTTTTTCCTGGAGAGGGCTTCAGATGGCATAAAACAGGGCAAGTCAGTCAGGGCAGTGGCCAAATCATATCACATTTGCCATGTGACCCTGTACCGTTTTCACAAGAAGAGGCAGAGGCTGGAGGGCCAGGGATCCAAATCACATGCCAGAGTAGGGTTTTCTCCACAGAACAGGAAATCCTTCTGAGAAACTACCTGACAGAGGCAGCTGATTTGTATTATGGGTTGAGCCCAAAGGAGGTAGGCTACATATTAAGCTAGAGTAGGCCTAGGCTATATGTAGATTTATTAAGTATTCAACTAATTCACAACAATTCACACAATTATTCATTTTTATTCATTTATTCATTCATTCAATTATGTATATTTTAGACATGTTACAATCACCCCTGGCATGTGTTACAACTGTCCCTGTACACTGGGACAGTTGTAACCGCTTAAATACATTGTTTCAGTTGACACATTGAAGTTTATTATATAGCAAATGGACTATTCCAGTGAAATGATTTGATTTATCAGGAAAAACATAGAAAGTGCTTCTGGTCTCCCCTACACGCATTCAATATGAGATAGGTTATTTATGCAGATGTATGTCATATATGAACATATACATAATATTCTATTAAAGTATTCCTATAATTTGTATATTTGATCTTGCATCTGTTTACATGGAAATAATTCTTGTGTGTGCTTTGTAAGCCCATATGGGCTGAGCCTCTTGATGTAAGATAGGGCCCTCAGTTACTTTTAATGACATGTTTTGACAAACACTAATATATCCAAATTATGAGACCCAAGGAGTCGCAACTTGCACTGCCTCTGGTGATTGCACCAACTGAAATGTAGTTTGGTGAGGAGTTCCCAAACTTTTCCATACTAAGGACCCTCAAATAAATAGAACAGAAACCTTTTGGTGGGGAACTCTTTGCTATGTCCACCTGAGAAGAGGTATTGTACCCCTGGCAATAAAAGTAGGTAAGTGAAGAAGGTAGAGTGTATTTGGTCTGTGACCTGAGAGACCTAAATTATTATGTTTTATGAATATGAGAAGTTGGACTGAGAGGCAAAGTGTGGGCTAGTGTTATTTCTAAAGCTTGGAAAATTAGGCAAAATAGACTGAATAATACACACATACAATATGAGATCAATGTATTTGATGCATTTTAAGTATGAAGGCATACAGAATATACTATTCATGTTTTCCTATAATTTGTATATTTGGTCTCACACCTATGGAAATTGATAGTCTGCCTTGTATCTATTGATGCAAGATACTACATTAAAATCAATGTCAAATAAATGTCAATATATTTTAGCACTATTTCGTTGTATGTATTTTCCAGTATAACGTTATGATGGTCAATCTGAGAACAGTCAGGTATAAGTCATTTGAAAATCTGCAGTGAAGTCTAGTAGTTGTGGTTGCAGCTGTGCCAGCAGAGCAATGAGCAAGAATCTAAGTGTATCTTCGTAAATCGATGATCACAAAAAAATAATAAATAATTTCTGTTTGAAGTTACAATTAGGCATGAGGTCTCCTGTAGATTTAATCTTGGGGTCAAGGCAAAGATTAGGTTAATAAACAACTTTTTTAGGTTACAGTTTTGCTAGCTTATCCAGAAAGTGACGAGACAACCCAATGCGAGCCAACGAGAACGCACATCAGGCACACAAAACCCCCGGGTGAAATACCAAGTTTTTAGGGAGCCACTTGCAATGTTACCTTTACCTCCTCCTCGTGATGACGTCAGATCGTTCGCACATGCCTTTGTTGCTAAGGTTGTTGCTAAGGTTGTTCCATGGGTTGTTTGCACGGTACACTCTTATATTTCAGGTCAGATTCAAACTCGAAAATGTACGGATGTATTTGAGAGGTTTCCATTTCAAGTAAAGAACGAGAAAAAGAAGTGAAATCCCGCTGCTACTGTTTGTTGACATAGCCTCCAGAACAACCAGAAGTCTGCCCAGCAGCAACTTCTGGGAGCTGACCAATCAGAACAGACTTGGCTCATCTGTAGGGAGGCCTTAAAGAGACAGGAGCTGAAAACCGAATATAAATATAGACATGTAAATGTGCACATTATGTCCTCTTTACCTCATGTCAAAAGTAAGTAAAATGGCCAGCAGGTGCATTGCTGCCACCAAAAAAACATGTCCCTTTATCATTGGTTAAAGCAATGGTTCTCAAAGTGGGTTCCTGGGACCCCCAGGGGTCCTTGAAGAGGTTCCAGTTTCATGGCCACCGTAGGTTCTCCTACACATTTGAAAGGGAGGGTTTAGGGGAAGGGTATTCACTTAGTTGTAATGTGCAACCTCACCTTTCACAGTGTACTTTCATTACTTCCCTCATGCACAAGCGGGCTGTTGACCCTCTCTGATGTCTGCCTGTTCCATGTTCAGTAACCGGGATATTGTATGTAAAACAAACCCTCTGTGGTGTAAATGTGTTCACAATAAGAAATTATTTTTGAGTTGCACCTGTAAACTACATTTGACAACATGTGATAAACTTCACTGCAATGTGTTACTTCTGTAATTGAATTTAAACGATTCATTTGTTGTCACTTCTTTTTGTGGCAATGCCAGATTCCAGAAACAAATGACACATTTCTGTTTGAAAGGTTGTGATAGTTGGCTTTTATATTTTCCATGTACATGCATGCATTACACAATGAGCATCTTGATGTTTTAGAGTAATATAACCCATTAACCGTTTTTCCAGACTTTCTAGCAGAGTAACTCTTAGCCAGGCATGCCATATATTGTTATTCTCAGAATAAGTTGGGCTACCAAGAAATTGATGTTATTTTGCATGTGAGATATACTATACATGTTTTATAATAGTATTAGTGTTCCAGGGATGTAAGAACCACGTTAATAGGACATTCTGAGCCTTAGTAAAAAAAAAAAAGTTTTGGAACTACAGTTCCCATAATGCTTTGGAGGATAACGGTAGGAACAAGCGCCAACTACCACGGCTTGAGGCTGAAGCCAATACAGAAGTACCTGAAAGTGCAATGCCACTGATGGCAGCTGGATGCTGGCTCTCTCTCTGGAAATACTAAGTCACAAATTGTTTTCAACAAGTAATTATGGTCTCAATCGTTAAACCCAGGCCCTCTAATAAGTGTGCTGGTAGTTATTTTGGAAAATTATTGCTCCATTAATAAGATTTGAAGAGTTATAGTAGCTTTGATATCTGCCATGTGGGCGTTGATTGACAGCTGTGATTGACAGTTTGCTTGCCTGCTACTCTCCCCGGCTCCGGGACTCGCACTGAATCAGACTGTTGTCGCAACATTTCGGTAAGTTTAATGTTACTTGATACCTGCCCTGTTAGCACAATTTAGCTAAAGTAGCTAACGTTAGCCCAGCACAGCTTGGTGTTCCCAGTAAGCTAGTGTTAGCTTCGGTCCGAGGTAGCGGGGCGTTTCCAAAGGAAGAAAGGTCAGAAGGTCATGGCTCCAAACAGAAAAGATGGAGCCAAATCAACTGGTGACGTCATACCTCGCTATGTCCATCTTTATGTCTATGGGCAGGAAGTACTGTTGCTGTTGGCTACACTTGAGCCCAATTTCTTTAGCCTATATTTATTTACACTCTGGCAACTATCAACTATCACTGGATTACTTTGACACTGAAGAAAACTCAAAACGTGATGATTATAAGACAAGATCTGCAGTATAAGTCACGCTGTATTATGTCTGTGTTAAGATTTGACTGAGTTACGACTCTGAGAAGAAGGAGAGTGCTTAGTGACACAAATCGCTTCCATCAGGTGCAGAAGGGTTACACATTTTCAAGATTAACTCTGCATCACTGGGCCAACTGAAGATAATTGCACTTACACATTTCGATTCTACAGTATGTGGAAGCAAGAAGAAAACGCACATACTGTGTTGTAAAGAAAAGGAACTGTGGATTTGCAAGAATAATGGTTTTCATTACAGGATGGAGCCAACGCAACTGAGAAAAGCAGTAATGTATTTAGGAGGATCTATCTATCTGACTATCATGCAAACACTCCACTGTGCAGTCATGACTGCCAGATGCTCATATTCACAATCGAGGGAATCGAAACCACTTCACCCAGTAGCACCCGCGCCTCTCAGTCTGCCCTGAAATAGGGTGTTGCTGGGGTGTCAGAGGATCACACCCCTGATTCCCAGCTGCTCCAAAACCCACTCTATATACTTTCTCTTATTGTAGCCACACACTCTCTCACACATACACACAACACACCCACTCAGAGTACCCCTAGACCTAGAGCACAAAGCACAAAGGTGATGTAGTGACAGATGCTCCTGTCACATACTTAGCATATCTCCACCTCCAAAATAGCGCGACTGCAGGAGTCACTCTGCCTCTCTCACTCCACGGTAACCAGCACTACTATTCATAACTCATTCATCTCCACTCCCTGCCGGATAAAAGTAGCTCTTAAACCTCAATCCTTCACCCAATATTTATCCAATCTGACCAAATATTATAATTAATGCCTCCATCTCTCCCCTCTCTCTTCTTCAGGCCAACATATTCCCCGCATCTCCCTCCCACCCTGTCTAACCTTTCGGTGCCAAGTTCACAGATAGAGAGAAAGTACTTCCTGTGAGAGGCCGGGCCGGCTGCCAGAGAGACTGATCCACCAATCTGACACGTTAATGAGTTCCTGGCCCATAGTACTGGAGTGTCAGGCCTCCTCCACTGCAGCATCAGCCCTGCCATGACCTGCAACACTCACACACACACTCACACACACACACAGAGAAACACAAGCACAAATGAATCTGAGTCCCTCCCCACACACACACACACTAGGAGAGACTGAGGAGGGGGGGGGGGGGGGGGGTTCAGCTCCTTAAATCTGTCTAATTAAAACACCAAATCCCTCTACTCCCCTCACCCACCAATGTAGTCCTCACACACACACACACTCACACCCCACTCTCCTCCATCCCCACCGCCACCACCCCCGATTCCGCAGGAGAAATGATTATTAGGAATTTAATGGGGGAACGTTTCCCATCCCACACCATCTGGGGCTTGGGAATGGCACGAAATTTGAGGATGCTTGCCTGACGACATGGCGGGGAACATTATTTTCATTTTTTTCTTGACTGGGACTCATTTTAGACATTGCAGGAAAAGGCTCGTGATTACAATAAATTACCATAATATATTGCAAAATAAAATACACATAAAGATGGATCTGTGTTAGGTGACAGGTGACTGCACGAAACTTTTCTCAACTTCTCAGATGATTGTTGTGAACCTCACTCTGCAACTTATTACTATAGAAACACAGTGTTTGTTTTGCACTAATTATGATACAATGTCTCGGATTGCAAATGCACCTCTATACGATATATATCCCCCATTCTTGTCCTTCACCTCCCACACAGAGCTGGGCCATATGCTCTCTCTGCCTATGCTTCTTTCTCCCCCCCCCCCCCTCTCTTTCTCGCTCTCTCTCCACCCAGCTTAATGAGCTGCATGAATGTAGGGGTACGTGTACACATTTGACCCCGTGCTAAACTGCTGCACGCCGCCCCGTGGACCCTGTGGGCGTGAAACCCCCCCCCCTACCCCTCCACTCCTCTCCCCTCCTTCCCATGGGAGGCCCCGAGAGGGATTTGAACCCTCCACATACATACACACGCACACACACCACCCAGCCTGGTAGAAAAAGCAGGAACAAAACTGACGAGGTGAGAATCTTTCTGCATGGGACAAACAAGGCCTGGTGGTGGAGTGTGGGTTAAGATGCTAAAGAGGTGCTTTAGCCCCCTAACCCACAAAGAACCCCAAAGGGACCTCCAGCAGCCCGGTCTTCCAGTTTTAATGATGAGACAGAGGAGGAGTGAGGGAATGAAGTCAGGAAAACAACAGATTTTTCTCATATTCTTGTAAGTCGCATTAGTTGAAGGTGTAGTTTTACAGCGTTGCTGCGATTCCTTTCTCTCCTGTAAGAAGCACATTTCACCAAATGCAGAATTTTATTTCACTATCTAAATCAACATGAGGCAAATCCCAACACAGTTTGAAATTCTTTGCAGTCACATGAACAGGAAGAATTTTAAAAATGGGATGTTTTATGCTTTCTATTGAATAACCAGTCAATACTCATTTTACCTACGAGCAGCTTCCACCAGGCCTAATTTAGTGTTTTCATTTTTTTTCTTACAGTTTTATTTCTGCACAATATTAACGTTTAATTTCATACACATGCAACATTTTTTATCTTAATTTCATGTTCATCTGTAAAAACAAAGCAACAAATATGCGAATAATGATGTAACATTAGATTACATCAGACAGTAGAATTTGGTGATGATGATATACAACTTCCACTCTTTTTTTCCCCTTTCTTATTAATTAAACTTCTACAAAACAAAATAAAAAAGAAAGTTACTGTAACTTGACTCCTGCTAAGTACACAGGTGTCTTCTGGTTAAGTGGCTACTGCACTACAAAAGCAGCAAAGACAATTATTTGAAGCTGAAATGTGGCCTGAGAGGGCCGGGATGGAAATTCTTGACATTTGTGAAATATGATTTCATACCTGTGTTTGTTGTTGCTGCAAAGATAAACTTTTACTAAAGTAATTACAGACATGCCAAGCTCCTTTTCAGTTTCAGCTGATATCTGCTTTGCCTAAACAACAACATATTTCTCACATATCTGTCTTCTTCTTGAAAGCCTCAGTTGTTCCAACATAAAAATTCAAAGAGAGTGAAGGAGACATTTCTTCATTTTTATCCAATACTGACTAAACTGTACTTACTGTTTAAGGTTTTTCTTCATATTGCTTTTGCATTCTACACATGAAGTTGGTCCTAAATGGTTTTTCAAATGAATTTGATTAATTTAATTTGTGACTTGAATAAAAGCAGGTATACAGCCAAACCTTTAAATGACCAATCATCTGACCGTGCGCGTGTCCTCCTGTATGTAAATGTCATTGAAGACACTCCTCCCCATGACAGAGCACACCTGTGTCCTATATAATATATCCTATATAATGTTATTTCCCTCAAACACCCTGAAGAAGACGGTCATGTCGTAACGTTGGTAACTCATTAAACTCTTCTTGCATCGTGGCCGCGAGTGTGCGACCATCTTCCTTCACACGTGCGCGCGTCCTTGGCCAACTTGCTATTCCAACTTTTCTAATGATTACACTCTGAGTAAAATAAATAAATCAGTAATACCAAAAACTAAATAATTAATATATTAATATATATATTAACATATTTTGATCATAATACACCAAAGAGAAATACTTATATTTAACAGTGAAGATAATCGATAATTAAACGATATAAACACAAATAAATGACTTAATCCAACATGATTTCATTAACATCAGCTTCATCTTGCTTCCATTGATTATATGAATTTATTTCATGTATTTCTATATTTTACTTCTCCTCTGAATCGGTTAATAAAACCGTGAAAACATTCGGCAGTAAGGGGGAATAAGTGGGTTTACCCTCATTTAAATCTCTTTCTTGATGTTTAGAATGTTTGGAAAACAAAATCTAATTGTTTTTTTTTTAAGACCTTAAAAAAAAAGACATTTATCACCTTTTCTTCGAAATTAAATCTCCAGAGATGACCAGTTCCACTTTTCCTCTAACTGGGAGGACTGGGATCGACTGTCTGTGCTCTCTGGCTGACATCCAACACCTCATGGGCACAAATGAGCCATCTGATCAGCTGAAATAAATCAATTTCTATCGACAAGCGTCTTTCAGAGGAAGAATTACCAAAACTTTGTTGGCTGCGTCAGATTTAAGATCTTTTCATTGTATTTTATCCAATAATGTGTAATTAAAAATTCCCCAATTAAGACGAAGTTTGACTTGTTATATAGAAAATGATTGAAATGTATTTTATAAAACTGTATATAGCCTGTTAAAAATATGTTTCTGTGAACTGTGCTAATACAGGCCTCCACACACCTCAAGCCTGTGAAATTATACCAGATTATTACAAGATGCAAATTTTGATAAATAAATAAATGAATAAAATTACGCCCAGGGCGTTTTTTTTAATCTTGATTTATTTTTCTAACAATTTATTTTTTTAATTGCCGTCTGCTGTCGATCACTTCCACAGAAAGCTGAGGAGCTGCAGGGCTACAACATAAAGCCTCTCACAGCCTCTCTTCATTTTATTGCGACAAAACACATCACAAAACATTTAACACATTACTTCACGAATATTTCGATCCATAACGAGTTTTTCAGAAGTGTGCGCGTGCGTGTGAGCGCGTGCGTGCGTGTAAGTGTACGTGTGTGTGTGTGTGAGAGAGAGAGAGAGAGAAATAAAAATATATCTCAAAGTTACAAAATCAACAGGGTTTATGAGAGTACAGTCACCAACATTGTGCAGAAGTACATGAAGTGCATCACAGTTGCTCCTTAGCAGGAACAAGGAAGTGAAAAAAGTTTACGTCAAACTATCCAAAAACTTTCATTTCGTTGCATATTGATGGTCATCTCCCTTTTTTTTAAGGCATGTTGTTGGGATTCATATGGTTTTGAAACTGTTCACCTCACACAAAAATGATTTTCCTTCCAGTGCTCGACCTCAAGCAAAACTGTAGTGAAATATACAACAATGCATCATAAATTAAAACAAACTTTATGGAAATTCACATAAAAGGTAACACTGTTGAATTGTACAATATTTTTTTTTATAATATATTATCAACATTCAACTTGACGGACTTATAATAAATAAGCTTAAATAAATACAATTTACATTCACCTCGTTACCACACTATTTACTCCACATACAAATGCATTTTAGAGTTTTTTCCCCCCCACACAACTTCCTGTATTTATAGGACCAATTCAGATGACATCATCATCAGGTCTCCTAAACACATGCACGTCTCCAAACTTTATGATCATATTTAATTTTGTATAATTGTCATCGTTTTAATTAGATATTAGATTATGAGAAACGCCTTGTGAGAGGAGCATAAATCATTTCTTTTTATAAGCAAAGATTGCATTTGGCTGCCTTGCATAGCTCAATTGACCTTTATTGCTAACAGACTGAATCTCTGAACTCCAATCATGTCTCAGCAAACTTCCCTGATCATGAAACATTGTTAGATTCTTCTTCCCTGCTGTTTCATTTGGCTGATTTTATTTTGCTCTTTTTTTAAACCAAATTTCTAATAATATAACCACCAAAACAAAATAACGTGCATTGTATCATCGTCATCACACCTCACACCATGACCGACATCTGCAGTACTGACAAATGAATATATACCCAGGATAATTTAGATAATACAAACAAATTGCTCAAAATCTGCATCTTTAACGAATTATTCTACATTCGAGTTTTTTTTTTTTTGTGGTTTTCCACTGGAAACAAGTATGTGACACTTTGCCATAAAATCTTCATTTTCTGTCAACGAATGAGAAGATCTGCCTTCAAACTGAGATAATTTAATTTGTTTCCAAACAACATTCTTGCTGTTCCTCTGTCTGCCCCAGATTGGCACAAATGAATCACTGAACTAAAAATCTAAACTGCAGATTTTTTTTTATCGTGTTTCAAAGAAAAAATAAGGCTGAAGATATGACACAAAATTATCTCTTAAAACTGGCATTTTTGCAGTGCATCGGCCTGTCTGGAGTCCATTTCGTTCCACTCTCGACATCTGCGGGGGGGAAATTGCATCGCTTCTGAAACTTGAGCTTTGTCCAGCTGATTGATTAATTGTGGAAAGAGCCATTAACTTCCCCTTGTGCTTGGAAGGACTGGCTGCGGACGTGCAGATCGTAGGGGAAACGGGCCTCTGGGGAGACTCTGTACATGGGATTGTGCGCCAGAGCCGCGCGTCCTGGCGCACTGCAGTAGCGCATGCCATAGTGGCTGCTTTTGCCGTAGTCTGGCGGATCCTCGTGTTTTAGGGAGAAAATCCCATTAAAGTTCATCGGCGGGCTCAGCTGACCGTCGAAATGCGGGCTCCTGCTCTCTGGGGACGGGTTCTCGTAGTACGGCTCGTACGCGCCGCTGTAGCTGTAGTGACGGAACGGCTTGGCGCTGCTGTCCAAGCTGCCGCCGCTGTGGCCGGGGGGCGTGTTCATGTCTGAGCCCGGGTATGAGTACATGGCATCGTATGGCGATCTGCCAGAAAACATGACCTCTCCGTTGTGGTCTGTGAGGAAATTTCTCGCGTTGAGCTGCAAACAACCGGCCACTAAGTTGGTGGTGGGCTGGGATAATCCTTTGCACAAAGTCTGTACGAAGGTGAGGAGGTCCGGTCTCTTCCCTGCGCTCAGAGTCTCTGACAGGGCCCAGATGTAATTTTTAGCCAGTCTGAGGGTCTCAATCTTGGACAGTTTTTGAGTTTTTGAGTAGCACGGCACAACTTTACGCAGGCTCTCCAGCGCATCGTTCAAGCCGTGCATCCGACTGCGTTCACGGGCGTTGGCTTCCTGACGCCGTAGTTTGGATCTGTCCATATGCTCCTTGCTCTTCTTTTTCCGGGGGCCTCGCTTTTTAGGAAGCCCGTCCTCATCCTGATCGTCCTCTCTCTCGTCCTCCTCTCTGTCGGAGATGTCGCCCTCGGCCTCCCTCATGTCTGAGTTGGACCTGTCCGGGTTGTGCTGTCGCTCCTGCTCCAGGCTCTCAGGTAAGCTTTCGCGGGGATATTTGGCACCAAACCGTGGCTCGCACATCATATGCGGTTCCTCGAATGGCAGTGTCAACATATTTCCTGTAAAATCAAAGCCAGAACATAAACTATAAGGACAGAGTATACGCCACTGACGTCTTTTGAAGGTTGTCAGTTAATTACCTTGTGAATGGGTCCTCCCAAGAGGAAGAGGAACAAATTGGCAAGCGAGGCCAATGTCACAGCTTTCTACCTTTTCAAAGGCACTTAACTTCATTGTCTTTGGACTTGTTGTTGCAATAGAACCTTGTTTTAAGCCTTTTATTACATGATATCAGGTAATAATACATGATAACAGCCCACTTCGGGGTTTTTTGTTTGTTTGTTTTTTAGCAAAAGCGCAACAGAAAATCATTCTACACACTTGAACTCTGAACAAAAGCCTATTAATGCATAAGCAATATAAAGCTAGTAATACTTACCTCTGGTCAGCGTGCACCGTGCATGTTCCCAAATATCTCCTCTGAATCTGCGCCGCAGCTTCTTCTCTTGCAGACCAACAAATTATAAGAAAAAGCTGAACCTGCGCACCCTCTTTTTCTCTGCCTTGCTGTGTGTGTTCTGCTCTTCCTCCTCTCCCTCTCTCTCTCTCTCTCTCTCTCTCTCTCTCTCTCTCTTCACCTTCCCTCTCTCTTTGAGGAATGACACTCATGCCAACAGCGGGTACCCATGCCATCTGCCGCTGACGTCTTGTGGCAGCCTAGACCACGTGTTCAGTCTCCCATGGGACCTCCATTCCGTACCGATCATCTGGCAGCTCCGGTAATGGGCACCGGGAGGCCCGCGTTTACCGTCAAAAACACAGACTGGAGAGGGATAACAACTAATATCTGCATCTCTCCGTGTAAGAAAGATGAATTAATGTCTTTTTGTCTGAGAAAAAATGAGGAGAGATTGCAGGCATTCTCAACAGGTGAGATAGATAGACAGATAGATAGATAGATAGATAAATAGATAGATAGATAGATAGATGATAGATGATAGATAGATAGATAGATAGATAGATGATAGATGATAGATGATAGATGATAGATGATAGATAGATAGATAGATAGATAGATAGATAGACAGATAGATAGAGAGATAGATAGATAGATTGCATTTTCACGTTGCTTTCACACATGCATTATACACTGTAAATTTAACGTTCATGCCACAAACATGAACTCTGAATTGTGTTTATTTAAGTATTTCCACATGTAAAAGATGTCACACAGTTGAATACACATATAAAACCTGTGCAGGGAGGTGCAAAGCTTGAGTCTTAGAGGTAAAACTCATATCAAGATAATTCAATTACAGAATCAATTATAAATGCATTTCTGACTGAGATCTGCACATAAGGAAAACAGAAGTTATGTTGGGACTAAGAAGATTTAAATATCCAATATGTTAATGTTCTGTTTGAGGTCTTCTTTAACGGCTCAGAAAACATGCAAACTTTGTTTCATCATCCTGATACTTCATGACTTTTAAAAATTTTGTGAGAATTGCTTATAAACATGATTTTGAACAGCTGAAAATGACACATTGTTGTTGTTTGGGGTCTCAAAGACCCAAGAAACCATTAAACATGGTTAAATACAGTGGGTTTTCATGTGCTCTGTGTCTGTGATTGTGCACCTTCCCAAATGACTCTATTTGGATTTCTGTTTCATAGCATAAGTAACATCACTCTGTAGGATGACAAACTGTAAATTTGTTTGACAGTGAATGACTTTTTTGCAAACAAAAGGAATATTTGTTCATACAGTTATTTCCATATTTTGTCACCTTCATCAAATGTGCAAGTCCAGTTTGTAGCAAAGGAAAGAGTTACCACTTCAATACTTTTATACATACAGTACAGTGTTTTAATATGTTCACAAAAAAAGAAAAAATACACTAATAAACAATGAGGAAGCAAGTCAACAAAACACAAGGCACACAGTCACAGAGTATGTGGTGTTAATGCAGGCTATAGTATATAAACTGGGGAAAGAAATTCCAGCACGCACCTTACATGCAGGATAATGTGAGCATACCAGAGGGGCGTGCACAGTGTTGGTAGCTGTGGTACCTCAGGACCATAGACATTAAGTACACCCCATGGAAAAGGCCCAGTGGCACGCTGCCAAATCCACACTGGGGCACAGCTGGCACTCGATATGGGTATATGCACTCCTCAGTTATGTGGAACAAGCGCACACACACAACGTAAGCCTGTGAATGACCTTGTTGCAAGGAGAATCAATTAAAGCGACTTATCAATCTCTCTATATTGGACATTACAAGACATCGATCAGCAGTTTGGGCCCGGCACAGCATGTTGATTGCACCTTGGTGTGAGTTCAGAGGATGAAAGACCACGCAAAGATAAGTTCTGCATGTGACAATGACAGCATGTACACACACGCACACGCACACACACACACACACTCTGGTGAATGTGCATACACTTAACCTGAGTGGAGATGTGAGGCACCAAACATGTGTTCTATGGATGTGCATCTCCATCACTGCATTGCAAACTATCTGATACATTCAAGATACATATGAAGCAACTACCAACGCGATACGATACAGTTCACCCCTTATTGTGATGCTGTGCGATTTGTGTGATTGTCGTGATGCAAAAAAATGATGCTATGCAATTCAGTATGGTACAGAGAGTTTGATTTTATTTCTTAAGCATACAGCAAATCATAAATTAACTAAAAAAATTTAACTTTACATATTTGTTTCTCTAGTGCTGCAACTCAGTAAGCATCTCATTAATGCTGTTTCTTTTTGACCTTTAAAAAAACACTTGGACCTTTCACAAACAGGCCGTTTCATAAGTCCTTTGTAGTGGAGCGTTCTCTGTCTCCAGTTTACATGCATATGCTCCATGACCCAAACAATTACTGTCAAAATAGTTTAAAGCTGGAGTGCGGGACTTTTGTCTCCCCCTTCTGGCAGTGAGAGTAATTACAAAAACACTGTCGACACGTGCTTACGTCACAGGCTCCGCTGTAGCTTACTCCGTAGCTGCTGTTGTGGCTGTAAAACAGTGGATAAATAGTTTTGAGCGTCACACAACACCCGCCTGGAAATTATTAGTTTCACTATCAGGATTTGATCCATTCGGTCCGATAACATTTGGAAAGTCTAGAAGAGATGCACGATTAAATTATTTTATCCCCATTCAAGTTAGCAGAGAGCTAACCGGAAGTTAGCTGGCTTGGCCGGCGGAAGTCTACATTCATGCATTCATCCAGCCAGCGTGGGAATGTCAAACCCGACACCAGATTAAAAACTCTGGTATATTGTGAAATACAGCGAAATTTATCCGGCTTAATCAGCATTGTGTGAAGCTGTTTGGCAAAGGCTTATAACAGACATTTATTTATATGTGAAAGTTCTGCACTGCAGGTTTAATAATCCACTTACTCCGACGTGCGAAACAATAATTCTAGAGCGCGAGTTCCAAAACGTTTTGGCAGCACGCCACTTAGCTGTAGCATGCTAGCACGCTTGAGAAACAGTTTAGAGTGGAGAAATCTATGTAAATATGAAATTATTGGTCACAAATTATTGGTCACATTTCTAAATAATAAAGGCATGGGGCATCTACTAATAATTAATAAAGCAGATTTTACCGATGCAAAGATGTCAGAAATGATGCATCGCAAGTTCATCCCAAATTGTATCCTGTGCACACTTTTTTAATCGGGGCGATTGCATCGTGAATGTTTATGCCGGTGCACCGATGCAAATCAGTGAATCTTCCCATTCCTAATGCAGGCGAGGGAGCATGTGGACAAACAAGTACTGTACATGAACACACCTAAAAACACACACACATGCAAAATAATTTAAATTAAAAAACAGTCCCTTCATCACTGCCTTCCCCCCCAAAATGCCTCAGCTGGTCTGCTGATCGTTCTGGTCCAGCAGACACACACACACACACACACACACACACACACACACCAGCATCTGATGAGTCAAACTCCCCATCTCAGACTAATCAGTTGACTGCACTAATTGCAAATGCAAATATGCAAATTTATATTAATTAATTACTCCACTAATTAGTTCTCTTGTCTTTTCAGGTAATAAATCATGGTGTGGTTGAGAGAGAAGGAGAGAGAGACATGGCAGTGATCTTTTGTCTGCTAGAAATCCTTGTTTCAGGTCTGAAACTGATGATCCTGTGAGGTTTTTGGGGCGGTTTTCATTAAAACTGTCCTCCAGTGAGACACAACTTTTTTTTTTCGTTCACAACAATTCTAACCTGTAGTTAATTATTTCAGTTCTTATTTTATGTGTCATACTTAGAGGGTGGAAGCCTAGTAATTTGAGAGGTATAACAAATAGCAGAGGTTGGTAAATCAGGGTGTCTCGCTGACAGTTCTTGCCTGTCAGCTCTTTTAATTATCACATTATCAGCTTTTATAGGCACGGCGCGTGGTGTAGAGCTGCAAATGAAGGCGCCACTGATCGCACGCTGAGTTGCAAGCGTTTCTCAATTGATGTCAGCACTTAAGGAGAGTTTGCGTCTGGATGATGAGTGCAAGGTGAAATGGTTGAGGGTATGGTAATAAAGCATGATTCTGTCCATGCCTTTAGTGCTTCTTCCTGTGGCTCATTCCTCCAGTGAAGCCGTTGAACAATTCTGAAGTCCAAAGCTAGTTATTTATTTGGAGCACTTGTTGATACCCACTACCATGACAAATACCTTGTTGCTGCAATTTCAGATTATTCTTCTCTCCACAAACCTTTTAGTAGGCAGATTTATTGCTCTTATTTATGGTATAATGTTCCCAAATCTGACATTTTGCTACACCACAAGTGTACATGTATATTCTCAGACTGCAGCCTTTTTAAAAAAAAAATCTAACAAAGTGGCAAAAACTGTTACAACAATAGATACAAAACAGTCAATATTACAGACCCAGAAATGGCAAAAATTGAATTGCTATGTGGAATATGTTCACTGGTAACATTTCTTTCCAGTGAATCCTGGAAGTTGTAGGTAACAGAGTGTACAAAAGCAAGCCTTTGACATTGGAGACTGGGGTTTGAATCCTGGGTCCCGTGTGTGCAATTCAGGCAACAAAAGCACCTTTGGTTCAATGATGGAAAGATTGTGGTTTTTCTGGTGACCGGCAGGCAGTAGGGGGGTAACCATCAACTGCAATGTCCCCAATTCAGGACTTTTTGTTGCATATTGTTCCCCATCTCTCTCTCTCTCATGGTTTTGGTGAAATGTTAATAAAGTAAACATGTCCTGTCTTGTGCTACAAGTCACTGATGACTTTTACAATATTGAGCTAAGACCACAACTTTTGTGCTTAAACATTAAGGTATAAAAAACAATGTCATGTAGATATTGTGGCGAAACAAATGAAACACGTCAGTGAACGTTTTGCAGACACGTTCTGTCGACAGATACATTCATCAAAAACATTTTCTCATTATTTTAATTTTAAAGAACCTAATTGAGATGGTATTGTGTTTTTCTCTACACACTGTTTCTGTTGAAAGTGATTACTTAGGCATATAAATGTTGCCATTACAGGTTAATAAATCAATATCCAGTTAAAATGCATATAAAGGTATTTACATTTTCAAAACACTTTCAAATAAAAACAAAATTATTTGACCGAAGGTTTGTTTTTTAAAAGACTTTTTAAAATTTGATTTGAATTCACCAGAAGTAACAATTTTAAGCATTTCAAGCATTTCTGTACATTTTCAGATGGAAAGGTCCAGTTATCTAAAAACTGCTCCATCCTAACTTGGGGAACTGAGATTTGTAAAACAATTGACATTTGTCATATAGGTTTTGGTGAATATGAGCAAAAACATTACATCAGGTATTCTTTATTTGCATACTTTACCAAACATGGCTCATTATGGAGCAAACAATCAGTCTACAGAAACAAGATGTTGAGTTGGGTTTGATATTACTCAGTAAGTCATACAGGAGCTCTACAGAGACAACGTTTTAGAGAAAATCAGTTGAAATCCAGTTGTCAATGGCCAGAGTCGTGCTTTATGTATGACTTAGAGTCTGAAAGGGAAAACATGTTGTAAAACACATTTAAGTGGACAAGTTTCACGTTGGTTTCAGCAGTGAGAACACATCCGACAACCCCCACCCACTGAAGGAGCGCAGCACTGTGGACGTGCAGAGGAGGGCTGAGGATTGTGGGACTGATTACCAGAGGCCAGGTCCTGGACTGGTGTCCTCCAGCTGTGCTGTTCTACCCAATTAGAAACTCCATATGCTGCCCCACTCAGCTGCTGAGTAGCCACACCTCCCCACCCACACAGGTGGAGCGCTCAGTGTGTGCGTGCATGTGTGTGTGTGTGTGTTTGCCTTTGCTGTTGTTGTCTATCAACACTCCAGTGAGAGGTAAAAAAGGAAGTTTCTCCTGTTCCCATTTGAGCGTACAGCAAAATAATCTCCTCACAGATCTGATTTAGTCTTGTGTGATGGTCCACTACTGGAATACTTTCTTAATCCCAACTCGCTTCCTCACACACAAACAAAGTCACTCAGACTGTCATTGCTCCTTTGATAAGAAACACTCAGGTATTTAGGTGGGTGGCATAGACGTGCTAATAGTATTAAAATATGGGAATATGAATAATGGATATGTTTTTGAAAATGTATAATGTAAAGATGTTAGTCCCGTTTTCAGACAGAGATGGGATGCAGACGTGAAATGTTGCTGGAGGCACCCGTTTCTTTTTCAAAGCACAATCTGTTCGCACACGTTCAAAGTGGCGGTGACAATCTGTTGTGGTAGAATGCGACACTTCCGTACCCAGAAAGTGATAAGATTAATAAATGTGTCAGATATCATATTTAAGGAAGAGTCACATCTTTAATTGTATATACGTATTGTATGGTAAACTCTGCGGTGTAAAACAGAGGAGGTGGCGTCCGGGAGGTCTATAAACCAAAACGAATAAACAAAAAAACATCACTCATATTCTCCAAATTGCCTCTGAAGTAGCTTACATGAGGGCCATTTATGTAGGTTTTGCTCACTAAGAAGTAACAAAGAGCTCATGAAATAAAGTTTTGGTTGTGCATGTGAATCTACTGACTTTTCAACTTTTTTGCATTTTTCAAAGCAGTTCTGATTTTTTTGTTCCCAGACATGACGCTGGGATGATTGACGGTGCTGTAATGTCGATTTCTCACCTAATCAACACTCTTGGTGTTGATATGATTTCTTTTTCCCTCTCCCCTCAACAACTGTCCTCATTTCCCCGTCGCCTTGCTGTGAGTGTGTTTGAACCAAAGTGTGGCATGAAATGAGTATTTGGGGTACTCTGTAAATTCTGTTGTATATTTGATTTACTTCACTTATGTTATTGGCATTCTGCTGCCAGTGTCTGCACCCACATAAGAAGTTGGTTTTGCTGATAGTCAGCATTGACTACAAATATGCTGTGTACTGTTTAAAATGCATAAATATCTGATAATTTTAAAGTTGGCTTACAATCGTCTTGGCATTATAGCCTATGAAGTATAAAACTGTTAATTTGCTTTCCTTATATATTCATCACTAATGTTTAGATTGCATACACATATTTCATTGTCTACATGTGTTCAGCCATGCAGTTTGTCAAAAAGAACAAGGACCTCAGTCCTCAGTTACTTCACCAAAATATGCGGCCAGTTAGCAGTAAGTGGGCCCTGCCAGTTTGAGTCTGAGATACAGTTAAAGATGCTTCCTATTAGCCTGTTGGATCACATGTCAGTTTACTGAGTTCCCAACCCTCTTCATCATCATACTTAATGGTTAATCCTAACCTGCAGGCTGCAGCCACCACAATCTTTGTCATTTTGAGCTACAGACTCATACAGTAGCAAAGTCAATGGAGTTACATGCCAGTGCTTTAGTTCTTTATTCAGTCCAAAGACAACGTTGGAAAAGTCGTTGCAAAATCTTATCTAAACTGATCCTGATCAATTGGTAACGGTGCTTTCACATATAGCCTACGGATGCAAAGTAATTGTCAGTCGTCTGCTACTCTGTTCTGAGTGGACAGTTATTTTCTTACAGATGCTGTTATGAACCAACAATGTCGGTGATTTGTTTCCACATGTCGTCGTTCTTTTCAAGGTGTTGGTAGTTCGTTAGATATACATTGAAACCAGATGATCGGCTTTTCCTCCGTTTTGTTTAAAGTTATTTCATGTCATGGAGTGGAGTAGTAAACAGCTCGCAATTGGCTCTTGCTGGTTGTCGCTCGCACTGCATCACAGGACATTTGTGTAAAGTTGAGCCTTTCTCAACTTTCCCCTGTAGTGTAGCTGGGAACTTTTCTGATCTCTGCAGTTCAGTGGGGGACACTGGGCTGTAAAGCTAGATGTCATTCATAATGAATAACGGCCATGTAAGTTGAAATCCTGTATTACAGCAATTGTTTGACATTTTTGGAAATATGCTTATTAGCTTTCTTGTCAAATTGATAATAAGATTGAAAAAACTTTCATGTCTGAGCATTAAGCGCAGAGCTGTAGCCATGAGAAAAATCAGAACTTCTAAAACTCACTAATTAA